>CAWVNZ010002975.1:0-53310 GCA_963930735.1 Dioctria linearis
TTTGCAAAAAATAATTTTTTACTGTCGCATATTTTAATTGCGCCAGGGATTGCCATTCTATAGTAAATTATTCAAAAAATAATTTTTTACTGTCGCAAATTTTAATTGCGCCAGGGATTGCCTTTTCTATAGTAAATTTGTCAAAAATTAATTTTTTACTGTCGCAAATTTTAAATCCGCCAGGGATTGCCTTTCCTACAGTAAATTTTTCACAAATTAATTTTCTACTGTCGCAAATTTTAATTGCGCCAGGGATTGCCTTTTCTACAGTAAATTTTTCAAAACTAATTTTTTACTGTCGCAAATTTTAATTACGCCAAGGATTGCCTTTTCTATAGTAAATTTTTCAAAAAATAATTTTTTACTGTCGCAAATTTTAAATACGCCAGGGATTTCCTTTTCTATAGTAAATTTTGCAAAAAATAATTTTTTACTGTCGCAGATTTTAATTGCGCAAGGGATTGCCTTTTCTATAGTAAATTTTTCAAAAATTAATTTTTTACTGTCGCAAATTTTAAATTCGCCAGGGATTGCCTTTTCTATAGTAAATTATTCAAAAACTAATTTTTACTGTCGCAAATTTTAATTACGCCAGGGATTGCCTTTTCTATAGTAAATTTTTAAAAATTAATTTTATACTGTCGCAAATTTTAATTGCGCCAGGGATTGCCTTTTCTATAGTAAATTTTTCAAAAAATAACTTTTTACTGTCGCAAATTTTAATTACGCCAGGGATTGCCTTTTCTATAGTAAATTTTTCAAAATTTAATTTTATACTGTCGCAAATTTTAATCGCGCCAGGGATTGCCTTTTCTATAGTAAATTTTGCAGAAAATAATTTTCTACTGTCGCAAATTTTAATTGCGCCAGGGATTGCCTTTTCTACAGAAAACTTTTCAAAAAATAATTTTTTATTGTCGCAAATTTTAATTACGCCTGGGATTGCCTTTTCTACAGTAAATTTTTCAAAAATTAATTTTTTACTGTCGCAAATTTTAATTGCGCCAGGGAAATTTTTCAAAAAATAATTTTTTACTGTCGCAAATTTTGATTGCGCCAGGGATTGCCTTTTCTACAGTAAATTTTGCAAAAAATAATTTTTTACTGTCGCAAATTTTAATTGCACCAGGGATTGCCTTTTCTATAGTAAATTATTCAAAACATAATTTTTTACTGTCGCAAATTTTAATTACGCCAGGGATTGCCTTTTCTATAGTAAATTTTTCAAAATTTAATTTTATACTGTCGCAAATTTTAATTGCGCGAGGGATTGCCTTTTCTATAGTAAATTTTTCAAAAATTAATTTTTTACTGTCGCAAATTTTAATTGCGCCTGGTATTGCCTTTTCTACAGTAAATTTTTCAAAAAATAATTTTTTACTGTCGCAAATTTTAATTGCGCCAGGGATTGCCTTTTCTACAGTAAATTTTGCAAAAAATAATTTTTTACTGTCGCATATTTTAATTGCGCCAGGGATTGCCTTTCTATAGTAAATTATTCAAAAAATAATTTTTTACTGTCGCAAATTTTAATTGCGCCAGGGATTGCCTTTTCTATAGTAAATTTGTCAAAAATTAATTTTTTACTGTCGCAAATTTTAAATCCGCCAGGGATTGCCTTTCCTACAGTAAATTTTTCACAAATTAGTTTTCTACTGTCGCAAATTTTAATTGCGCCAGGGATTGCCTTTTCTACAGTAAATTTTTCAAAAACTAATTTTTTACTGTCGCAAATTTTAATTACGCCAAGGATTGCCTTTTCTATAGTAAATTTTTCAAAAAATAATTTTTTACTGTCGCAAATTTTAAATACGCCAGGGATTTCCTTTTCTATGGTAAATTTTGCAAAAAATAATTTTTTACTGTCGCAGATTTTAATTGCGCCAGGGATTGCGTTTTCTATAGTAAATTTTTCAAAAATTAATTTTTTACTGTCGCAAATTTTAAATTCGCCAGGGATTGCCTTTTCTATAGTAAATTATTCAAAAACTAATTTTTACTATCGCAAATTTTAACTACGCCAGGGATTGCCTTTTCTATAGTAAATTTTTCAAAATTTAATTTTATACTGTCGCAAATTTTAAATACGCCAGGGTTACCTTTTCTATAGTAAATTATTCAAAAAATAATTTTTTATTGTCGCAAATTTTAATTACGCCTGGGATTGCCTTTTCTATAGTAAATTTTTCAAAAATTAATTTTTTACTGTCGCAAATTTTAATTGCGCCAGGGAAATTTTTCAAAAAATAATTTATTACTGTCGCAAATTTTAATTGCGCCAGGGATTGATTGCCTTTTCTACAGTAAATTTTGCAAAAAATAATTTTTTACTGTCGCAAATTTTAATTGCGCCAGGGATTGCCTTTTCTATAGTAAATGATTCAAAAAATAATTTTTTACTGTCGCAAATTTTAATTACGCCAGGGATTGCCTTTTCTATAGTAAATTTTTCAAAATTTAATTTTATACTGTCGCAAATTTTAATTGCGCGAGGGATTGCCTTTTCTATAGTAAATTTTGCAAAAAATAATTTTCTACTGTCGCAAATTTTAATTGCGCCAGGGATTGCCTTTTCTACAGTAAATTTTTCAAAAATTATTTTTTACTGTCGCAAATTTTAATTACGCCAGGGATTGCCTTTTCTATAGTAAGTTTTTCAAAAATTAATTTTTTACTGTCGCAAATTTTAATTTTGCCTGGTATTGCCTTTTCTACAGTAAATTTTTCAAAAAATAATTTTTTACTGTCGCAAATTTTAATTGCGCCAAGGATTGCCTTTTCTACAGTAAATTTTGCAAAAAATAATTTTTTACTGTCGCATATTTTAATTGCGCCAGGGATTGCCTTTCTATAGTAAATTATTCAAAAAAAAATTTTTTACTGTCGCAAATTTTAATTGCGCCAGGGATTGCCTTTTCTATAGTAAATTTGTCAAAAATTAATTTTTTACTGTCGCAAATTTTAAATCCGCCAGGGATTGCCTTTCCTACAGTAAATTTTTCACAAATTAATTTTCTACTGTCGCAAATTTTAATTGCGCCAGGGATTGCCTTTTCTACAGTAAATTTTTCAAAAACTAATTTTTTACTGTCGCAAATTTTAATTACGCCAAGGATTGCCTTTTCTATAGTAAATTTTTCAAAAAATAATTTTTTACTGTCGCAAATTTTAAATACGCCAGGGATTTCCTTTTCTATAGTAAATTTTGCAAAAAATAATTTTTTACTGTCGCAGATTTTAATTGCGCAAGGGATTGCCTTTTCTATAGTAAATTTTTCAAAAATTAATTTTTTACTGTCGCAAATTTTAAATTCGCCAGGGATTGCCTTTTCTATAGTAAATTATTCAAAAACTAATTTTTACTGTCGCAAATTTTAATTACGCCAGGGATTGCCTTTTCTATAGTAAATTTTTAAAAATTAATTTTATACTGTCGCAAATTTTAATTGCGCCAGGGATTGCCTTTTCTATAGTAAATTTTTCAAAAAATAACTTTTTACTGTCGCAAATTTTAATTACGCCAGGGATTGCCTTTTCTATAGTAAATTTTTCAAAATTTAATTTTATACTGTCGCAAATTTTAATCGCGCCAGGGATTGCCTTTTCTATAGTAAATTTTGCAAAAAATAATTTTCTACTGTCGCAAATTTTAATTGCGCCAGGGATTGCCTTTTCTACAGAAAACTTTTCAAAAAATAATTTTTTATTGTCGCAAATTTTAATTACGCCTGGGATTGCCTTTTCTACAGTAAATTTTTCAAAAATTAATTTTTTACTGTCGCAAATTTTAATTGCGCCAGGGAAATTTTTCAAAAAATAATTTTTTACTGTCGCAAATTTTGATTGCGCCAGGGATTGCCTTTTCTACAGTAAATTTTGCAAAAAATAATTTTTTACTGTCGCAAATTTTAATTGCACCAGGGATTGCCTTTTCTATAGTAAATTATTCAAAACATAATTTTTTACTGTCGCAAATTTTAATTACGCCAGGGATTGCCTTTTCTATAGTAAATTTTTCAAAATTTAATTTTATACTGTCGCAAATTTTAATTGCGCGAGGGATTGCCTTTTCTATAGTAAATTTTTCAAAAATTAATTTTTTACTGTCGCAAATTTTAATTGCGCCTGGTATTGCCTTTTCTACAGTAAATTTTTCAAAAAATAATTTTTTACTGTCGCAAATTTTAATTGCGCCAGGGATTGCCTTTTCTACAGTAAATTTTGCAAAAAATAATTTTTTACTGTCGCATATTTTAATTGCGCCAGGGATTGCTTTTCTATAGTAAATTATTCAAAAAATAATTTTTTACTGTCGCAAATTTTAATTGCGCCAGGGATTGCCTTTTCTATAGTAAATTTGTCAAAAATTAATTTTTTACTGTCGCAAATTTTAAATCCGCCAGGGATTGCCTTTCCTACAGTAAATTTTTCACAAATTAGTTTTCTACTGTCGCAAATTTTAATTGCGCCAGGGATTGCCTTTTCTACAGTAAATTTTTCAAAAACTAATTTTTTACTGTCGCAAATTTTAATTACGCCAAGGATTGCCTTTTCTATAGTAAATTTTTCAAAAAATAATTTTTTACTGTCGCAAATTTTAAATACGCCAGGGATTTCCTTTTCTATGGTAAATTTTGCAAAAAATAATTTTTTACTGTCGCAGATTTTAATTGCGCCAGGGATTGCGTTTTCTATAGTAAATTTTTCAAAAATTAATTTTTTACTGTCGCAAATTTTAAATTCGCCAGGGATTGCCTTTTCTATAGTAAATTATTCAAAAACTAATTTTTACTATCGCAAATTTTAACTACGCCAGGGATTGCCTTTTCTATAGTAAATTTTTCAAAATTTAATTTTATACTGTCGCAAATTTTAAATACGCCAGGGTTACCTTTTCTATAGTAAATTATTCAAAAAATAATTTTTTACTGTCGCAAATTTTAAATACGCCAGGGATTGCCTTTTCTATAGTAAATTTTTTAAAAATTAATTTTCTACTGTCGCAAATTTTAATTGCACCAGGGTTTGCCTTTTCTATAGTAAATTTTTCAAAAAATAATTTTTTACTGTCGCAAATTTTAATTACGCCAGGGATTGCCTTTTCTATAGTAAATTTTTCAAAATTTAATTTTATACTGTCGCAAATTTTAATCGCGCCAGGGATTGCCTTTTCTATAGTAAATTTTGCAAAAAATAATTTTCTACTGTCGCAAATTTTAATTGCGCCAGGGATTGCCTTTTCTACAGAAAACTTTTCAAAAAATAATTTTTTATTGTCGCAAATTTTAATTACGCCTGGGATTGCCTTTTCTATAGTAAATTTTTCAAAAATTAATTTTTTACTGTCGCAAATTTTAATTGCGCCAGGGAAATTTTTCAAAAAATAATTTATTACTGTCGCAAATTTTAATTACGCCAGGGATTGATTGCCTTTTCTACAGTAAATTTTGCAAAAAATAATTTTTTACTGTCGCAAATTTTAATTGCGCCAGGGATTGCCTTTTCTATAGTAAATGATTCAAAAAATAATTTTTTACTGTCGCAAATTTTAATTACGCCAGGGATTGCCTTTTCTATAGTAAATTTTTCAAAATTTAATTTTATACTGTCGCAAATTTTAATTGCGCGAGGGATTGCCTTTTCTATAGTAAATTTTGCAAAAAATAATTTTCTACTGTCGCAAATTTTAATTGCGCCAGGGATTGGCTTTTCTACAGTAAATTTTTCAAAAATTATTTTTTACTGTCGCAAATTTTAATTACGCCAGGGATTGCCTTTTCTATAGTAAGTTTTTCAAAAATTAATTTTTTACTGTCGCAAATTTTAATTGCGCCTGGTATTGCCTTTTCTACAGTAAATTTTTCAAAAAATAATTTTTTACTGTCGCAAATTTTAATTGCGCCAAGGATTGCCTTTTCTACAGTAAATTTTGCAAAAAATAATTTTTTACTGTCGCATATTTTAATTGCGCCAGGGATTGCCTTTCTATAGTAAATTATTCAAAAAAAAATTTTTTACTGTCGCAAATTTTAATTGCGCCAGGGATTGCCTTTTCTATAGTAAATTTGTCAAAAATTAATTTTTTACTGTCGCAAATTTTAAATCCGCCAGGGATTGCCTTTCCTACAGTAAATTTTTCACAAATTAATTTTCTACTGTCGCAAATTTTAATTGCGCCAGGGATTGCCTTTTCTACAGTAAATTTTTCAAAAACTAATTTTTTACTGTCGCAAATTTTAATTACGCCAAGGATTGCCTTTTCTATAGTAAATTTGTCAAAAATTAATTTTTTACTGTCGCAAATTTTAAATCCGCCAGGGATTGCCTTTCCTACAGTAAATTTTTCACAAATTTATTTTATACTGTCGCAAATTTTAAATTCGCCAGGGATTGCCTCTTCTATAGTAAATTTTGCAAAAAATAATTTTTTACTGTCGCAAATTTTAATTGCGCCAGGGATTGCCTTTTCTATAGTAAATTATTCAAAAAATAATTTTCTACTGTCGCAAATTTTAATTGCGCCAGGGATTGCCTTTTCTATAGTAAATGATTCAAAATATAACTTTATACTGTCGCAAATTTTAATTGCGCCAGGGATTGCCTTTTCTATAGTAAATTATTCAAAAAATAATTTTTTACTGTCGGAAATTTTAATTACGCCAGGGATTGCCTTTTCTATAGTAAATTTTTCAAAATTTAATTTTATACTGTCGCAAATTTTAATTGCGCCAGGGATTGCCTTTTCTATAGTAAATTTTGCAAAAAATAATTTTCTACTGTCGCAAATTTTAATTGCGCCAGGGATTGCCTTTTCTACAGTAAATTTTTCAAAAAATAATTTTTTACTGTCGCAAATTTTAATTACGCCAGGGATTGCCTTTTCTATAGTAAGTTTTTCAAAAATTAATTTTTTACTGTCGCAAATTTTAATTGCGCCTGGTATTGCCTTTTCTACAGTAAATTTTTCAAAAAAAAATTTTTTACTGTCGCAAATTTTAATTGCGCCAGGGATTGCCTTTTCTACAGTAAATTTTGCAAAAAATAATTTTTTACTGTCGCATATTTTAATTGCGCCAGGGATTGCCTTTCTATAGTAAATTATTCAAAAAATAATTTTTTACTGTCGCAAATTTTAATTGCGCCAGGGATTGCCTTTTCTATAGTAAATTTGTCAAAAATTAATTTTTTACTGTCGCAAATTTTAAATCCGCCTGGGATTGCCTTTTCTACAGTAATTTTTCACAAATTAATTTTCTACTGTCGCAAATTTTAATTGCGCCAGGGATTGCCTTTTCTATAGTAAATTATTCAAAATATAATTTTATACTGTCACAAATTTTAAATTCGCCAGGGATTTGCTTTTCTATAGTAAATTTTTCAAAAATTAATTTTTTACTGTCGCAAATTTTAAATTCGCCAGGGATTGCCTTTTCTATAGTAAATTATTCAAAAACTAATTTTTACTGTCGCAAATTTTAATTACGCCAGGGATTGCCTTTTCTATAGTAAATTTTTTAAAAATTAATTTTATACTGTCGCAAATTTTAATTGCGCCAGGGATTGCCTTTTCTATAGTAAATTTTTCAAAAAATAATTTTTTACTGTCGCAAATTTTAATTACGCCAGGGATTGCCTTTTCTATAGTAAATTTTTCAAAATTTAATTTTATACTGTCGCAAATTTTAATCGCGCCAGGGATTGCCTTTTCTATAGTAAATTTTGCAAAAAATAATTTTCTACTGTCGCAAATTTTAATTGCGCCAGGGATTGCCTTTTCTACAGAAAACTTTTCAAAAAATAATTTTTTATTGTCGCAAATTTTAATTACGCCTGGGATTGCCTTTTCTATAGTAAATTTTTCAAAAATGAAGTTTTTACTGTCGCAAATTTTAATTGCGCCAGGGAAATTTTTCAAAAAATAATTTTTTACTGTCGCAAATTTTAATTGCGCCAGGGATTGCCTTTTCTACAGTAAATTTTGCAAAAAATAATTTTTTACTGTCGCAAATTTTAATTGCACCAGGGATTGCCTTTTCTATAGTAAATTATTCAAAACATAATTTTTTACTGTCGCAAATTTTAATTACGCCAGGGATTGCCTTTTCTATAGTAAATTTTTCAAAATTTAATTTTATACTGTCGCAAATTTTAATTGCGCGAGGGATTGCCTTTTATATAGTAAATTTTTCAAAAATTAATTTTTTACTGTCGCAAATTTTAATTGCGCCTGGTATTGCCTTTTCTACAGTAAATTTTTCAAAAAATAATTTTTTACTGTCGCAAATTTTAATTGCGCCAGGGATTGCCTTTTCTACAGTAAATTTTGCAAAAAATAATTTTTTACTGTCGCATATTTTAATTGCGCCAGGGATTGCCTTTCTATAGTAAATTATTCAAAAAATAATTTTTTACTGTCGCAAATTTTAATTGCGCCAGGGATTGCCTTTTCTATAGTAAATTTGTCAAAAATTAATTTTTTACTGTCGCAAATTTTAAATCCGCCAGGGATTGCCTTTCCTACAGTAAATTTTTCACAAATTAGTTTTCTACTGTCGCAAATTTTAATTGCGCCAGGGATTGCCTTTTCTACAGTAAATTTTTCAAAAACTAATTTTTTACTGTCGCAAATTTTAATTACGCCAAGGATTGCCTTTTCTATAGTAAATTTTTCAAAAAATAATTTTTTACTGTCGCAAATTTTAAATACGCCAGGGATTTCCTTTTCTATGGTAAATTTTGCAAAAAATAATTTTTTACTGTCGCAGATTTTAATTGCGCCAGGGATTGCGTTTTCTATAGTAAATTTTTCAAAAATTAATTTTTTACTGTCGCAAATTTTAAATTCGCCAGGGATTGCCTTTTCTATAGTAAATTATTCAAAAACAAATTTTTACTATCGCAAATTTTAACTACGCCAGGGATTGCCTTTTCTATAGTAAATATTTCAAAATTTAATTTTATACTGTCGCAAATTTTAATTGCGCCAGGGATTGCCTTTTCTATAGTAAATTTTTCAAAAAATAATTTTTTACTGTCGCAAATTTTAATTACGCCAGGTATTGCCTTTTCTACAGTAAATTTTTCAAAAAATAATTTTTTACTGTCGCAAATTTTAATTGCGCCAGGGATTGCCTTTTCTACAGTAAATTTTGCAAAAAATAATTTTTTACTGTCGCATATTTTAATTGCGCCAGGGATTGCCATTCTATAGTAAATTATTCAAAAAATAATTTTTTACTGTCGCAAATTTTAATTGCGCCAGGGATTGCCTTTTCTATAGTAAATTTGTCAAAAATTAATTTTTTACTGTCGCAAATTTTAAATCCGCCAGGGATTGCCTTTCCTACAGTAAATTTTTCACAAATTAATTTTCTACTGTCGCAAATTTTAATTGCGCCAGGGATTGCCTTTTCTACAGTAAATTTTTCAAAAACTAATTTTTTACTGTCGCAAATTTTAATTACGCCAAGGATTGCCTTTTCTATAGTAAATTTTTCAAAAAATAATTTTTTACTGTCGCAAATTTTAAATACGCCAGGGATTTCCTTTTCTATAGTAAATTTTGCAAAAAATAATTTTTTACTGTCGCAGATTTTAATTGCGCAAGGGATTGCCTTTTCTATAGTAAATTTTTCAAAAATTAATTTTTTACTGTCGCAAATTTTAAATTCGCCAGGGATTGCCTTTTCTATAGTAAATTATTCAAAAACTAATTTTTACTGTCGCAAATTTTAATTACGCCAGGGATTGCCTTTTCTATAGTAAATTTTTAAAAATTAATTTTATACTGTCGCAAATTTTAATTGCGCCAGGGATTGCCTTTTCTATAGTAAATTTTTCAAAAAATAACTTTTTACTGTCGCAAATTTTAATTACGCCAGGGATTGCCTTTTCTATAGTAAATTTTTCAAAATTTAATTTTATACTGTCGCAAATTTTAATCGCGCCAGGGATTGCCTTTTCTATAGTAAATTTTGCAAAAAATAATTTTCTACTGTCGCAAATTTTAATTGCGCCAGGGATTGCCTTTTCTACAGAAAACTTTTCAAAAAATAATTTTTTATTGTCGCAAATTTTAATTACGCCTGGGATTGCCTTTTCTACAGTAAATTTTTCAAAAATTAATTTTTTACTGTCGCAAATTTTAATTGCGCCAGGGAAATTTTTCAAAAAATAATTTTTTACTGTCGCAAATTTTGACTGCGCCAGGGATTGCCTTTTCTACAGTAAATTTTGCAAAAAATAATTTTTTACTGTCGCAAATTTTAATTGCACCAGGGATTGCCTTTTCTATAGTAAATTATTCAAAACATAATTTTTTACTGTCGCAAATTTTAATTACGCCAGGGATTGCCTTTTCTATAGTAAATTTTTCAAAATTTAATTTTATACTGTCGCAAATTTTAATTGCGCGAGGGATTGCCTTTTCTATAGTAAATTTTTCAAAAATTAATTTTTTACTGTCGCAAATTTTAATTGCGCCTGGTATTGCCTTTTCTACAGTAAATTTTTCAAAAAATAATTTTTTACTGTCGCAAATTTTAATTGCGCCGGGGATTGCCTTTTCTACAGTAAATTTTGCAAAAAATAATTTTTTACTGTCGCATATTTTAATTGCGCCAGGGATTGCCTTTCTATAGTAAATTATTCAAAAAATAATTTTTTACTGTCGCAAATTTTAATTGCGCCAGGGATTGCCTTTTCTATAGTAAATTTGTCAAAAATTAATTTTTTACTGTCGCAAATTTTAAATCCGCCAGGGATTGCCTTTCCTACAGTAAATTTTTCACAAATTAGTTTTCTACTGTCGCAAATTTTAATTGCGCCAGGGATTGCCTTTTCTACAGTAAATTTTTCAAAAACTAATTTTTTACTGTCGCAAATTTTAATTACGCCAAGGATTGCCTTTTCTATAGTAAATTTTTCAAAAAATAATTTTTTACTGTCGCAAATTTTAAATACGCCAGGGATTTCCTTTTCTATGGTAAATTTTGCAAAAAATAATTTTTTACTGTCGCAGATTTTAATTGCGCCAGGGATTGCGTTTTCTATAGTAAATTTTTCAAAAATTAATTTTTTACTGTCGCAAATTTTAAATTCGCCAGGGATTGCCTTTTCTATAGTAAATTATTCAAAAACTAATTTTTACTATCGCAAATTTTAACTACGCCAGGGATTGCCTTTTCTATAGTAAATTTTTCAAAATTTAATTTTATACTGTCGCAAATTTTAAATACGCCAGGGTTACCTTTTCTATAGTAAATTATTCAAAAAATAATTTTTTACTGTCGCAAATTTTAAATACGCCAGGGATTGCCTTTTCTATAGTAAATTTTTTAAAAATTAATTTTCTACTGTCGCAAATTTTAATTGCGCCAGGGATTGCCTTTTCTATAGTAAATTTTTCAAAAAATAATTTTTTACTGTCGCAAATTTTAATTACGCCAGGGATTGCCTTTTCTATAGTAAATTTTTCAAAATTTAATTTTATACTGTCGCAAATTTTAATCGCGCCAGGGATTGCCTTTTCTATAGTAAATTTTGCAAAAAATAATTTTCTACTGTCGCAAATTTTAATTGCGCCAGGGATTGCCTTTTCTACAGAAAACTTTTCAAAAAATAATTTTTTATTGTCGCAAATTTTAATTACGCCTGGGATTGCCTTTTCTATAGTAAATTTTTCAAAAATTAATTTTTTACTGTCGCAAATTTTAATTGCGCCAGGGAAATTTTTCAAAAAATAATTTATTACTGTCGCAAATTTTAATTGCGCCAGGGATTGATTGCCTTTTCTACAGTAAATTTTGCAAAAAATAATTTTTTACTGTCGCAAATTTTAATTGCGCCAGGAATTGCCTTTTCTATAGTAAATGATTCAAAAAATAATTTTTTACTGTCGCAAATTTTAATTACGCCAGGGATTGCCTTTTCTATAGTAAATTTTTCAAAATTTAATTTTATACTGTCGCAAATTTTAATTGCGCGAGGGATTGCTTTTCTATAGTAAATTTTGCAAAAAATAATTTTCTACTGTCGCAAATTTTAATTGCGCCAGGGATTGCCTTTTCTACAGTAAATTTTTCAAAAATTATTTTTTACTGTCGCAAATTTTAATTACGCCAGGGATTGCCTTTTCTATAGTAAGTTTTTCAAAAATTAATTTTTTACTGTCGCAAATTTTAATTGCGCCTGGTATTGCCTTTTCTACAGTAAATTTTTCAAAAAATAATTTTTTACTGTCGCAAATTTTAATTGCGCCAAGGATTGCCTTTTCTACAGTAAATTTTGCAAAAAATAATTTTTTACTGTCGCATATTTTAATTGCGCCAGGGATTGCCTTTCTATAGTAAATTATTCAAAAAAAAATTTTTTACTGTCGCAAATTTTAATTGCGCCAGGGATTGCCTTTTCTATAGTAAATTTGTCAAAAATTAATTTTTTACTGTCGCAAATTTTAAATCCGCCAGGGATTGCCTTTCCTACAGTAAATTTTTCACAAATTAATTTTCTACTGTCGCAAATTTTAATTGCGCCAGGGATTGCCTTTTCTACAGTAAATTTTTCAAAAACTAATTTTTTACTGTCGCAAATTTTAATTACGCCAAGGATTGCCTTTTCTATAGTAAATTTTTCAAAAAATAATTTTTTACTGTCGCAAATTTTAAATACGCCAGGGATTTCCTTTTCTATAGTAAATTTTGCAAAAAATAATTTTTTACTGTCGCAGATTTTAATTGCGCAAGGGATTGCCTTTTCTATAGTAAATTTTTCAAAAATTAATTTTTTACTGTCGCAAATTTTAAATTCGCCAGGGATTGCCTTTTCTATAGTAAATTATTCAAAAACTAATTTTTACTGTCGCAAATTTTAATTACGCCAGGGATTGCCTTTTCTATAGTAAATTTTTAAAAATTAATTTTATACTGTCGCAAATTTTAATTGCGCCAGGGATTGCCTTTTCTATAGTAAATTTTTCAAAAATTAATTTTTTACTGTCGCAAATTTTAATTGCGCCTGGTATTGCCTTTTCTACAGTAAATTTTGCAAAAAATAATTTTTTACTGTCGCAGATTTTAATTGCGCAAGGGATTGCCTTTTCTATAGTAAATTTTTCAAAAATTAATTTTTTACTGTCGCAAATTTTAAATTCGCCAGGGATTGCCTTTTCTATAGTAAATTATTCAAAAACTAATTTTTACTGTCGCAAATTTTAATTACGCCAGGGATTGCCTTTTCTATAGTAAATTTTTAAAAATTAATTTTATACTGTCGCAAATTTTAATTGCGCCAGGGATTGCCTTTTCTATAGTAAATTTTTCAAAAAATAACTTTTTACTGTCGCAAATTTTAATTACGCCAGGGATTGCCTTTTCTATAGTAAATTTTTCAAAATTTAATTTTATACTGTCGCAAATTTTAATCGCGCCAGGGATTGCCTTTTCTATAGTAAATTTTGCAAAAAATAATTTTCTACTGTCGCAAATTTTAATTGCGCCAGGGATTGCCTTTTCTACAGAAAACTTTTCAAAAAATAATTTTTATTGTCGCAAATTTTAATTACGCCTGGGATTACCTTTTCTACAGTAAATTTTTCAAAAATTAATTTTTTACTGTCGCAAATTTTAATTGCGCCAGGGAAATTTTTCAAAAAATAATTTTTTACTGTCGCAAATTTTGATTGCGCCAGGGATTGCCTTTTCTACAGTAAATTTTGCAAAAAATAATTTTTTACTGTCGCAAATTTTAATTGCACCAGGGATTGCCTTTTCTATAGTAAATTATTCAAAACATAATTTTTTACTGTCGCAAATTTTAATTACGCCAGGGATTGCCTTTTCTATAGTAAATTTTTCAAAATTTAATTTTATACTGTCGCAAATTTTAATTGCGCGAGGGATTGCCTTTTCTATAGTAAATTTTTCAAAAATTAATTTTTTACTGTCGCAAATTTTAATTGCGCCTGGTATTGCCTTTTCTACAGTAAATTTTTCAAAAAATAATTTTTTACTGTCGCAAATTTTAATTGCGCCAGGGATTGCCTTTTCTACAGTAAATTTTGCAAAAAATAATTTTTTACTGTCGCATATTTTAATTGCGCCAGGGATTGCCTTTCTATAGTAAATTATTCAAAAAATAATTTTTTACTGTCGCAAATTTTAATTGCGCCAGGGATTGCCTTTTCTATAGTAAATTTGTCAAAAATTAATTTTTACTGTCGCAAATTTTAAATCCGCCAGGGATTGCCTTTCCTACAGTAAATTTTTCACAAATTAGTTTTCTACTGTCGCAAATTTTAATTGCGCCAGGGATTGCCTTTTCTACAGTAAATTTTTCAAAAACTAATTTTTTACTGTCGCAAATTTTAATTACGCCAAGGATTGCCTTTTCTATAGTAAATTTTTCAAAAAATAATTTTTTACTGTCGCAAATTTTAAATACGCCAGGGATTTCCTTTTCTATGGTAAATTTTGCAAAAAATAATTTTTTACTGTCGCAGATTTTAATTGCGCCAGGGATTGCGTTTTCTATAGTAAATTTTTCAAAAATTAATTTTTTACTGTCGCAAATTCTAAATTCGCCAGGGATTGCCTTTTCTATAGTAAATTATTCAAAAACTAATTTTTACTATCGCAAATTTTAACTACGCCAGGGATTGCCTTTTCTATAGTAAATTTTTCAAAATTTAATTTTATACTGTCGCAAATTTTAAATACGCCAGGGTTACCTTTTCTATAGTAAATTATTCAAAAAATAATTTTTTACTGTCGCAAATTTTAAATACGCCAGGGATTGCCTTTTCTATAGTAAATTTTTTAAAAATTAATTTTCTACTGTCGCAAATTTTAATTGCGCCAGGGATTGCCTTTTCTATAGTAAATTTTTCAAAAAATAATTTTTTACTGTCGCAAATTTTAATTACGCCAGGGATTGCCTTTTCTATAGTAAATTTTTCAAAATTTAATTTTATACTGTCGCAAATTTTAATCGCGCCAGGGATTGCCTTTTCTATAGTAAATTTTGCAAAAAATAATTTTCTACTGTCGCAAATTTTAATTGCGCCAGGATTGCCTTTTCTACAGAAAACTTTTCAAAAAATAATTTTTTTATTGTCGCAAATTTTAATTACGCCTGGGATTGCCTTTTCTATAGTAAATTTTTCAAAAATTAATTTTTTACTGTCGCAAATTTTAATTGCGCCAGGGAAATTTTTCAAAAAATAATTTATTACTGTCGCAAATTTTAATTGCGCCAGGGATTGATTGCCTTTTCTACAGTAAATTTTGCAAAAAATAATTTTTTACTGTCGCAAATTTTAATTGCGCCAGGGATTGCCTTTTCTATAGTAAATGATTCAAAAAATAATTTTTTACTGTCGCAAATTTTAATTACGCCAGGGATTGCCTTTTCTATAGTAAATTTTTCAAAATTTAATTTTATACTGTCGCAAATTTTAATTGCGCGAGGGATTGCCTTTTCTATAGTAAATTTTGCAAAAAATAATTTTCTACTGTCGCAAATTTTAATTGCGCCAGGGATTGCCTTTTCTACAGTAAATTTTTCAAAAATTATTTTTTACTGTCGCAAATTTTAATTACGCCAGGGATTGCCTTTTCTATAGTAAGTTTTTCAAAAATTAATTTTTTACTGTCGCATATTTTAATTGCGCCTGGTATTGCCTTTTCTACAGTAAATTTTTCAAAAAATAATTTTTTACTGTCGCAAATTTTAATTGCGCCAAGGATTGCCTTTTCTACAGTAAATTTTGCAAAAAATAATTTTTTACTGTCGCATATTTTAATTGCGCCAGGGATTGCCTTTCTATAGTAAATTATTCAAAAAAAAATTTTTTACTGTCGCAAATTTTAATTGCGCCAGGGATTGCCTATTCTATAGTAAATTTGTCAAAAATTAATTTTTTACTGTCGCAAATTTTAAATCCGCCAGGGATTGCCTTTCCTACAGTAAATTTTTCACAAATTAATTTTCTACTGTCGCAAATTTTAATTGCGCCAGGGATTGCCTTTTCTACAGTAAATTTTTCAAAAACTAATTTTTTACTGTCGCAAATTTTAATTACGCCAAGGATTGCCTTTTCTATAGTAAATTTTTCAAAAAATAATTTTTTACTGTCGCAAATTTTAAATACGCCAGTGATTTCCTTTTCTATAGTAAATTTTGCAAAAAATAATTTTTTACTGTCGCAGATTTTAATTGCGCAAGGGATTGCCTTTTCTATAGTAAATTTTTCAAAAATTAATTTTTTACTGTCGCAAATTTTAAATTCGCCAGGGATTGCCTTTTCTATAGTAAATTATTCAAAAACTAATTTTTACTGTCGCAAATTTTAATTACGCCAGGGATTGCCTTTTCTATAGTAAATTTTTAAAAATTAATTTTATACTGTCGCAAATTTTAATTGCGCCAGGGATTGCCTTTTCTATAGTAAATTTTTCAAAAATTAATTTTTTACTGTCGCAAATTTTAATTGCGCCTGGTATTGCCTTTTCTACAGTAAATTTTGCAAAAAATAATTTTTTACTGTCGCAGATTTTAATTGCGCAAGGGATTGCCTTTTCTATAGTAAATTTTTCAAAAATTAATTTTTTACTGTCGCAAATTTTAAATTCGCCAGGGATTGCCTTTTCTATAGTAAATTATTCAAAAACTAATTTTTACTGTCGCAAATTTTAATTACGCCAGGGATTGCCTTTTCTATAGTAAATTTTTAAAAATTAATTTTATACTGTCGCAAATTTTAATTGCGCCAGGGATTGCCTTTTCTATAGTAAATTTTTCAAAAAATAACTTTTTACTGTCGCAAATTTTAATTACGCCAGGGATTGCCTTTTCTATAGTAAATTTTTCAAAATTTAATTTTATACTGTCGCAAATTTTAATCGCGCCAGGGATTGCCTTTTCTATAGTAAATTTTGCAAAAAATAATTTTCTACTGTCGCAAATTTTAATTGCGCCAGGGATTGCCTTTTCTACAGAAAACTTTTCAAAAAATAATTTTTTATTGTCGCAAATTTTAATTACGCCTGGGATTGCCTTTTCTACAGTAAATTTTTCAAAAATTAATTTTTTACTGTCGCAAATTTTAATTGCGCCAGGGAAATTTTTCAAAAAATAATTTTTTACTGTCGCAAATTTTGATTGCGCCAGGGATTGCCTTTTCTACAGTAAATTTTGCAAAAAATAATTTTATACTGTCGCAAATTTTAATTGCGCGAGGGATTGCCTTTTCTATAGTAAATTTTGCAAAAAATAATTTTCTACTGTCGCAAATTTTAATTGCGCCAGGGATTGCCTTTTCTACAGTAAATTTTTCAAAAATTATTTTTTACTGTCGCAAATTTTAATTACGCCAGGGATTGCCTTTTCTATAGTAAGTTTTTCAAAAATTAATTTTTTACTGTCGCAAATTTTAATTGCGCCTGGTATTGCCTTTTCTACAGTAAATTTTTCAAAAAATAATTTTTTACTGTCGCAAATTTTAATTGCGCCAAGGATTGCCTTTTCTACAGTAAATTTTGCAAAAAATAATTTTTTACTGTCGCATATTTTAATTGCGCCAGGGATTGCCTTTCTATAGTAAATTATTCAAAAAAAAATTTTTTACTGTCGCAAATTTTAATTGCGCCAGGGATTGCCTTTTCTATAGTAAATTTGTCAAAAATTAATTTTTTACTGTCGCAAATTTTAAATCCGCCAGGGATTGCCTTTCCTACAGTAAATTTTTCACAAATTAATTTTCTACTGTCGCAAATTTTAATTGCGCCAGGGATTGCCTTTTCTACAGTAAATTTTTCAAAAACTAATTTTTTACTGTCGCAAATTTTAATTACGCCAAGGATTGCCTTTTCTATAGTAAATTTTTCAAAAAATAATTTTTTACTGTCGCAAATTTTAAATACGCCAGGGATTTCCTTTTCTATAGTAAATTTTGCAAAAAATAATTTTTTACTGTCGCAGATTTTAATTGCGCAAGGGATTGCCTTTTCTATAGTAAATTTTTCAAAAATTAATTTTTTACTGTCGCAAATTTTAAATTCGCCAGGGATTGCCTTTTCTATAGTAAATTATTCAAAAACTAATTTTTACTGTCGCAAATTTTAATTACGCCAGGGATTGCCTTTTCTATAGTAAATTTTTAAAAATTAATTTTATACTGTCGCAAATTTTAATTGCGCCAGGGATTGCCTTTTCTATAGTAAATTTTTCAAAAATTAATTTTTTACTGTCGCAAATTTTAATTGCGCCTGGTATTGCCTTTTCTACAGTAAATTTTGCAAAAAATAATTTTTTACTGTCGCAGATTTTAATTGCGCAAGGGATTGCCTTTTCTATAGTAAATTTTTCAAAAATTAATTTTTTACTGTCGCAAATTTTAAATTCGCCAGGGATTGCCTTTTCTATAGTAAATTATTCAAAAACTAATTTTTACTGTCGCAAATTTTAATTACGCCAGGGATTGCCTTTTCTATAGTAAATTTTTAAAAATTAATTTTATACTGTCGCAAATTTTAATTGCGCCAGGGATTGCCTTTTCTATAGTAAATTTTTCAAAAAATAACTTTTTACTGTCGCAAATTTTAATTACGCCAGGGATTGCCTTTTCTATAGTAAATTTTTCAAAATTTAATTTTATACTGTCGCAAATTTTAATCGCGCCAGGGATTGCCTTTTCTATAGTAAATTTTGCAAAAAATAATTTTCTACTGTCGCAAATTTTAATTGCGCCAGGGATTGCCTTTTCTACAGAAAACTTTTCAAAAAATAATTTTTTATTGTCGCAAATTTTAATTACGCCTGGGATTGCCTTTTCTACAGTAAATTTTTCAAAAATTAATTTTTTACTGTCGCAAATTTTAATTGCGCCAGGGAAATTTTTCAAAAAATAATTTTTTACTGTCGCAAATTTTGATTGCGCCAGGGATTGCCTTTTCTACAGTAAATTTTGCAAAAAATAATTTTATACTGTCGCAAATTTTAATTGCGCGAGGGATTGCCTTTTCTATAGTAAATTTTGCAAAAAATAATTTTCTACTGTCGCAAATTTTAATTGCGCCAGGGATTGCCTTTTCTACAGTAAATTTTTCAAAAATTATTTTTTACTGTCGCAAATTTTAATTACGCCAGGGATTGCCTTTTCTATAGTAAGTTTTTCAAAAATTAATTTTTTACTGTCGCAAATTTTAATTGCGCCTGGTATTGCCTTTTCTACAGTAAATTTTTCAAAAAATAATTTTTTACTGTCGCAAATTTTAATTGCGCCAAGGATTGCCTTTTCTACAGTAAATTTTGCAAAAAATAATTTTTTACTGTCGCATATTTTAATTGCGCCAGGGATTGCCTTTCTATAGTAAATTATTCAAAAAAAAATTTTTTACTGTCGCAAATTTTAATTGCGCCAGGGATTGCCTTTTCTATAGTAAATTTGTCAAAAATTAATTTTTTACTGTCGCAAATTTTAAATCCGCCAGGGATTGCCTTTCCTACAGTAAATTTTTCACAAATTAATTTTCTACTGTCGCAAATTTTAATTGCGCCAGGGATTGCCTTTTCTACAGTAAATTTTTCAAAAACTAATTTTTTACTGTCGCAAATTTTAATTACGCCAAGGATTGCCTTTTCTATAGTAAATTTTTCAAAAAATAATTTTTTACTGTCGCAAATTTTAAATACGCCAGGGATTTCCTTTTCTATAGTAAATTTTGCAAAAAATAATTTTTTACTGTCGCAGATTTTAATTGCGCAAGGGATTGCCTTTTCTATAGTAAATTTTTCAAAAATTAATTTTTTACTGTCGCAAATTTTAAATTCGCCAGGGATTGCCTTTTCTATAGTAAATTATTCAAAAACTAATTTTTACTATCGCAAATTTTAACTACGCCAGGGATTGCCTTTTCTATAGTAAATTTTTCAAAATTTAATTTTATACTGTCGCAAATTTTAAATACGCCAGGGTTACCTTTTCTATAGTAAATTATTCAAAAAATAATTTTTTACTGTCGCAAATTTTAAATACGCCAGGGATTGCCTTTTCTATAGTAAATTTTTTAAAAATTAATTTTCTACTGTCGCAAATTTTAATTGCGCCAGGGATTGCCTTTTCTATAGTAAATTTTTCAAAAAATAATTTTTTACTGTCGCAAATTTTAATTACGCCAGGGATTGCCTTTTCTATAGTAAATTTTTCAAAATTTAATTTTATACTGTCGCAAATTTTAATCGCGCCAGGGATTGCCTTTTCTATAGTAAATTTTGCAAAAAATAATTTTCTACTGTCGCAAATTTTAATTGCGCCAGGGATTGCCTTTTCTACAGAAAACTTTTCAAAAAATAATTTTTTATTGTCGCAAATTTTAATTACGCCTGGGATTGCCTTTTCTATAGTAAATTTTTCAAAAATTAATTTTTTACTGTCGCAAATTTTAATTGCGCCAGGGAAATTTTTCAAAAAATAATTTATTACTGTCGCAAATTTTAATTGCGCCAGGGATTGATTGCCTTTTCTACAGTAAATTTTGCAAAAAATAATTTTTTACTGTCGCAAATTTTAATTGCGCCAGGGATTGCCTTTTCTATAGTAAATGATTCAAAAAATAATTTTTTACTGTCGCAAATTTTAATTACGCCAGGGATTGCCTTTTCTATAGTAAATTTTTCAAAATTTAATTTTATACTGTCGCAAATTTTAATTGCGCGAGGGATTGCCTTTTCTATAGTAAATTTTGCAAAAAATAATTTTCTACTGTCGCAAATTTTAATTGCGCCAGGGATTGCCTTTTCTACAGTAAATTTTTCAAAAATTATTTTTTACTGTCGCAAATTTTAATTACGCCAGGGATTGCCTTTTCTATAGTAAGTTTTTCAAAAATTAATTTTTTACTGTCGCAAATTTTAATTGCGCCTGGTATTGCCTTTTCTACAGTAAATTTTTCAAAAAATAATTTTTTACTGTCGCAAATTTTAATTGCGCCAAGGATTGCCTTTTCTACAGTAAATTTTGCAAAAAATAATTTTTTACTGTCGCATATTTTAATTGCGCCAGGGATTGCCTTTCTATAGTAAATTATTCAAAAAAAAATTTTTTACTGTCGCAAATTTTAATTGCGCCAGGGATTGCCTTTTCTATAGTAAATTTGTCAAAAATTAATTTTTTACTGTCGCAAATTTTAAATCCGCCAGGGATTGCCTTTCCTACAGTAAATTTTTCACAAATTAATTTTCTACTGTCGCAAATTTTAATTGCGCCAGGGATTGCCTTTTCTACAGTAAATTTTTCAAAAACTAATTTTTTACTGTCGCAAATTTTAATTACGCCAAGGATTGCCTTTTCTATAGTAAATTTTTCAAAAAATAATTTTTTACTGTCGCAAATTTTAAATACGCCAGGGATTTCCTTTTCTATAGTAAATTTTGCAAAAAATAATTTTTTACTGTCGCAGATTTTAATTGCGCAAGGGATTGCCTTTTCTATAGTAAATTTTTCAAAAATTAATTTTTTACTGTCGCAAATTTTAAATTCGCCAGGGATTGCCTTTTCTATAGTAAATTATTCAAAAACTAATTTTTACTGTCGCAAATTTTAATTACGCCAGGGATTGCCTTTTCTATAGTAAATTTTTAAAAATTAATTTTATACTGTCGCAAATTTTAATTGCGCCAGGGATTGCCTTTTCTATAGTAAATTTTCAAAAAATAACTTTTTACTGTCGCAAATTTTAATTACGCCAGGGATTGCCTTTTCTATAGTAAATTTTTCAAAATTTAATTTTATACTGTCGCAAATTTTAATCGCGCCAGGGATTGCCTTTTCTATAGTAAATTTTGCAAAAAATAATTTTCTACTGTCGCAAATTTTAATTGCGCCAGGGATTGCCTTTTCTACAGAAAACTTTTCAAAAAATAATTTTTTATTGTCGCAAATTTTAATTACGCCTGGGATTGCCTTTTCTACAGTAAATTTTTCAAAAATTAATTTTTTACTGTCGCAAATTTTAATTGCGCCAGGGAAATTTTTCAAAAAATAATTTTTTACTGTCGCAAATTTTGATTGCGCCAGGGATTGCCTTTTCTACAGTAAATTTTGCAAAAAATAATTTTTTACTGTCGCAAATTTTAATTGCACCAGGGATTGCCTTTTCTATAGTAAATTATTCAAAACATAATTTTTTACTGTCGCAAATTTTAATTACGCCAGGGATTGCCTTTTCTATAGTAAATTTTTCAAAATTTAATTTTATACTGTCGCAAATTTTAATTGCGCGAGGGATTGCCTTTTCTATAGTAAATTTTTCAAAAATTAATTTTTTACTGTCGCAAATTTTAATTGCGCCTGGTATTGCCTTTTCTACAGTAAATTTTTCAAAAAATAATTTTTTACTGTCGCAAATTTTAATTGCGCCAGGGATTGCCTTTTCTACAGTAAATTTTGCAAAAAATAATTTTTTACTGTCGCATATTTTAATTGCGCCAGGGATTGCCTTTCTATAGTAAATTATTCAAAAAATAATTTTTTACTGTCGCAAATTTTAATTGCGCCAGGGATTGCCTTTTCTATAGTAAATTTGTCAAAAATTAATTTTTTACTGTCGCAAATTTTAAATCCGCCAGGGATTGCCTTTCCTACAGTAAATTTTTCACAAATTAGTTTTCTACTGTCGCAAATTTTAATTGCGCCAGGGATTGCCTTTTCTACAGTAAATTTTTCAAAAACTAATTTTTTACTGTCGCAAATTTTAATTACGCCAAGGATTGCCTTTTCTATAGTAAATTTTTCAAAAAATAATTTTTTACTGTCGCAAATTTTAAATACGCCAGGGATTTCCTTTTCTATGGTAAATTTTGCAAAAAATAATTTTTTACTGTCGCAGATTTTAATTGCGCCAGGGATTGCGTTTTCTATAGTAAATTTTTCAAAAATTAATTTTTTACTGTCGCAAATTTTAAATTCGCCAGGGATTGCCTTTTCTATAGTAAATTATTCAAAAACTAATTTTTACTATCGCAAATTTTAACTACGCCAGGGATTGCCTTTTCTATAGTAAATTTTTCAAAATTTAATTTTATACTGTCGCAAATTTTAAATACGCCAGGGTTACCTTTTCTATAGTAAATTATTCAAAAAATAATTTTTTACTGTCGCAAATTTTAAATACGCCAGGGATTGCCTTTTCTATAGTAAATTTTTTAAAAATTAATTTTCTACTGTCGCAAATTTTAATTGCGCCAGGGATTGCCTTTTCTATAGTAAATTTTTCAAAAAATAATTTTTTACTGTCGCAAATTTTAATTACGCCAGGGATTGCCTTTTCTATAGTAAATTTTTCAAAATTTAATTTTATACTGTCGCAAATTTTAATCGCGCCAGGGATTGCCTTTTCTATAGTAAATTTTGCAAAAAATAATTTTCTACTGTCGCAAATTTTAATTGCGCCAGGGATTGCCTTTTCTACAGAAAACTTTTCAAAAAATAATTTTTTATTGTCGCAAATTTTAATTACGCCTGGGATTGCCTTTTCTATAGTAAATTTTTCAAAAATTAATTTTTTACTGTCGCAAATTTTAATTGCGCCAGGGAAATTTTTCAAAAAATAATTTATTACTGTCGCAAATTTTAATTGCGCCAGGGATTGATTGCCTTTTCTACAGTAAATTTTGCAAAAAATAATTTTTTACTGTCGCAAATTTTAATTGCGCCAGGGATTGCCTTTTCTATAGTAAATGATTCAAAAAATAATTTTTTACTGTCGCAAATTTTAATTACGCCAGGGATTGCCTTTTCTATAGTAAATTTTTCAAAATTTAATTTTATACTGTCGCAAATTTTAATTGCGCGAGGGATTGCCTTTTCTATAGTAAATTTTGCAAAAAATAATTTTCTACTGTCGCAAATTTTAATTGCGCCAGGGATTGCCTTTTCTACAGTAAATTTTTCAAAAATTATTTTTTACTGTCGCAAATTTTAATTACGCCAGGGATTGCCTTTTCTATAGTAAGTTTTTCAAAAATTAATTTTTTACTGTCGCAAATTTTAATTGCGCCTGGTATTGCCTTTTCTACAGTAAATTTTTCAAAAAATAATTTTTTACTGTCGCAAATTTTAATTGCGCCAAGGATTGCCTTTTCTACAGTAAATTTTGCAAAAAATAATTTTTTACTGTCGCATATTTTAATTGCGCCAGGGATTGCCTTTCTATAGTAAATTATTCAAAAAAAAATTTTTTACTGTCGCAAATTTTAATTGCGCCAGGGATTGCCTTTTCTATAGTAAATTTGTCAAAAATTAATTTTTTACTGTCGCAAATTTTAAATCCGCCAGGGATTGCCTTTCCTACAGTAAATTTTTCACAAATTAATTTTCTACTGTCGCAAATTTTAATTGCGCCAGGGATTGCCTTTTCTACAGTAAATTTTTCAAAAACTAATTTTTTACTGTCGCAAATTTTAATTACGCCAAGGATTGCCTTTTCTATAGTAAATTTGTGAAAAATTAATTTTTTACTGTCGCAAATTTTAAATCCGCCAGGGATTGCCTTTCCTACAGTAAATTTTTCACAAATTTATTTTATACTGTCGCAAATTTTAAATTCGCCAGGGATTGCCTCTTCTATAGTAAATTTTGCAAAAAATAATTTTTTACTGTCGCAAATTTTAATTGCGCCAGGGATTGCCTTTTCTATAGTAAATTATTCAAAAAATAATTTTCTACTGTCGCAAATTTTAATTGCGCCAGGGATTGCCTTTTCTATAGTAAATGATTCAAAATATAACTTTATACTGTCGCAAATTTTAATTGCGCCAGGGATTGCCTTTTCTATAGTAAATTATTCAAAAAATAATTTTTTACTGTCGGAAATTTTAATTACGCCAGGGATTGCCTTTTCTATAGTAAATTTTTCAAAATTTAATTTTATACTGTCGCAAATTTTAATTGCGCCAGGGATTGCCTTTTCTATAGTAAATTTTGCAAAAAATAATTTTCTACTGTCGCAAATTTTAATTGCGCCAGGGATTGCCTTTTCTACAGTAAATTTTTCAAAAAATAATTTTTTACTGTCGCAAATTTTAATTACGCCAGGGATTGCCTTTTCTATAGTAAGTTTTTTCAAAAATTAATTTTTTACTGTCGCAAATTTTAATTGCGCCTGGTATTGCCTTTTCTACAGTAAATTTTTCAAAAAATAATTTTTTACTGTCGCAAATTTTAATTGCGCCAGGGATTGCCTTTTCTACAGTAAATTTTGCAAAAAATAATTTTTTACTGTCGCATATTTTAATTGCGCCAGGGATTGCCTTTCTATAGTAAATTATTCAAAAATAATTTTTTACTGTCGCAAATTTTAATTGCGCCAGGGATTGCCTTTTCTATAGTAAATTTTTCAAAAATTAATTTTTTACTGTCGCAAATTTTAAATCCGCCTGGGATTGCCTTTTCTACAGTAAATTTTTCACAAATTAATTTTCTACTGTCGCAAATTTTAATTGCGCCAGGGATTGCCTTTTCTATAGTAAATTATTCAAAATATAATTTTATACTGTCACAAATTTTAAATTCGCCAGGGATTTGCTTTTCTATAGTAAATTATTCAAAAACTAATTTTTACTGTCGCAAATTTTAATTACGCCAGGGATTGCCTTTTCTATAGTAAATTTTTCAAAATTTAATTTTATACTGTCGCAAATTTTAAATACGCCAGGTATTGCCTTTTCTATAGTAAATTATTCAAAAAATAATTTTTTACTGTCGCAAATTTTAAATACGCCAGGGATTGCCTTTTCTATAGTTAATTTTTTCACAAATTTATTTTATACTGTCGCAAATTTTAAATACGCCAGGGATTGCCTCTTCTATAGTAAATTTGCAAAAAATAATTTTTTACTGTCGCAAATTTTAATTGCGCCACGGATTGCCTTTTCTATAGTAAATTATTCAAAAATAATTTTCTACTGTCGCAAATTTTAATTGCGCCAGGGATTGCCTTTTCTATAGTAAATTATTCAAAATATAATTTTATACTGTCGCAAATTTTAAATACGCCAGGGATTGCCATTTCTATAGTAAATTTTTCAAAAATTAATTTTTTACTGTCGCAAATTTTAAATACGCCAGGGATTGCCTTTTCTACAGTACATTTTTCAAAAAATAATTTTTTACTGTTGCAAATTTTAATTGCGCCAGGGATTGCCTTTTCTATAGTAAATTTACAAAAAATAATTTTATACTGTCGCAAATTTTAATTACGCCAGGCATTGCCTTTTCTATAGTAAATTTTTCAAAATTTAATTTTATACTGTCGCAAATTTTAATTGCGCCAGGGATTGCCTTTTCCATAGTTAATTTTTCAAAAAATAATTTTATACTGTCGCAAATTTTAATTTCGCCAGGGATTGCCTTTTCTATAGTAAATTTTGCAAAAAATAATTTTTTACTGTCGCAAATTTTAATTGCGCCATGGATTGCCTTTTCTATAGTAAATTTTTCAAAATTTAATTTTATACTGTCGCAAATTTTAAATACGCCAGGGTTACCTTTTCTATAGTAAATTATTCAAAAAATAATTTTTTACTGTCGCAAATTTTAAATACGCCAGGGATTGCCTTTTCTATAGTAAATTTTTTAAAATTAATTTTCTACTGTCGCAAATTTTAATTGCGCCAGGGATTGCCTTTTCTATAGTAAATTTTTCAAAAAATAATTTTTTACTGTCGCAAATTTTAATTACGCCAGGGATTGCCTTTTCTATAGTAAATTTTTTCAAAATTTAATTTTATACTGTCGCAAATTTTAATCGCGCCAGGGATTGCCTTTTCTATAGTAAATTTTGCAAAAAATAATTTTCTACTGTCGCAAATTTTAATTGCGCCAGGGATTGCCTTTTCTACAGTAAATTTTGCAAAAAATAATTTTTACTGTCGCATATTTTAATTGCGCCAGGGATTGCCTTTCTATAGTAAATTATTCAAAAAATAATTTTTTACTGTCGCAAATTTTAATTGCGCCAGGGATTGCCTTTTCTATAGTAAATTTGTCAAAAATTAATTTTCTACTGTCGCAAATTTTAATTGCGCCAGGGATTGCCTTTTCTACAGTAAATTTTCAAAAACTAATTTTTTACTGTCGCAAATTTTAATTACGCCAAGGATTGCCTTTTCTATAGTAAATTTTTCAAAAAATAATTTTTTACTGTCGCAAATTTTAAATACGCCAGGGATTTCCTTTTCTATAGTAAATTTTGCAAAAAATAATTTTTTACTGTCGCAGATTTTAATTGCGCCAGGGATTGCCTTTTCTATAGTAAATTTTTCAAAAATTAATTTTTTACTGTCGCAAATTTTAAATTCGCCAGGGATTGCCTTTTCTATAGTAAATTATTCAAAAACTAATTTTTACTGTCGCAAATTTTAATTACGCCAGGGATTGCCTTTTCTATAGTAAATTTTTCAAAATTAAATTTTATACTGTCGCAAATTTTAAATACGCCAGGGTTACCTTTTCTATAGTAAATTATTCAAAAATAATTTTTTACTGTCGCAAATTTTAAATACGCCAGGGATTGCCTTTTCTATAGTAAATTTTTTAAAAATTAATTTTCTACTGTCGCAAATTTTAATTGTGCCAGGGATTGCCTTTTCTATAGTAAATTTTTCAAAAAATAATTTTTTACTGTCGCAAATTTTAATTACGCCAGGGATTGCCTTTTCTATAGTAAATTTTTCAAAATTTAATTTTATACTGTCGCAAATTTTAATCGCGCCAGGGATTGCCTTTTCTATAGTAAATTTTGCAAAAAATAATTTTCTACTGTCGCAAATTTTAATTGCGCCAGAGATTGCCTTTTCTACAGAAAACTTTCCAAAAAATAATTTTTTATTGTCGCAAATTTTAATTACGCCTGGGATTGCCTTTTCTATAGTAAATTTTTCAAAAATTAATTTTTTACTGTCGCAAATTTTAATTGCGCCAGGGAAATTTTTCAAAAAATAATTTTTTACTGTCGCAAATTTTAATTGCGCCAGGGATGGCCTTTTCTACAGTAAATTTTGCAAAAAATAATTTTTTACTGTCGCAAATTTTAATTGCGCCAGGGATTGCCTTTTCTATAGTAAATGATTCAAAAAATAATTTTTTACTGTCGCAAATTTTAATTACGCCAGGGATTGCCTTTTCTATAGTAAATTTTTCAAAATTTAATTTTATACTGTCGCAAATTTTAATTGCGCGAGGGATTGCCTTTTCTATAGTAAATTTTGCAAAAAATAATTTTCTACTGTCGCAAATTTTAACTGCGCCAGGGATTGCCTTTTCTACAGTAAATTTTTCAAAAAATAATTTTTTACTGTCGCAAATTTTAATTACGCCAGGGATTGCCTTTTCTATAGTAAGTTTTTCAAAAATTATTTTTTTACTGTCGCAAATTTTAATTGCGCCTGGTATTGCCTTTTCTGCAGTAAATTTTTCAAAAAATAATTTTTTACTGTCGCAAATTTTAATTGCGCCAGGGATTGCCTTTTCTACAGTAAATTTTGCAAAAAATAATTTTTTACTGTCGCATATTTTAATTGCGCCAGGGATTGCCTTTCTATAGTAAATTATTCAAAAACTAATTTTTTACTGTCGCAAATTTTAATTGCGCCAGGGATTGCCTTTTCTATAGTAAATTTGTCAAAAATTAATTTTTTACTGTCGCAAATTTTAAGTCCGCCAGGGATTGCCTTTCCTACAGTAAATTTTTCACAAATTAATTTTCTAATGTCGCAAATTTTAATTGCGCCAGGGATTGCCTTTTCTACAGTAAATTTTTCAAAAACTAATTTTTTACTGTCGCAGATTTTAATTGCGCCAGGGATTGCCTTTTCTATAGTAAATTTTTCAAAAATTAATTTTTTACTGTCGCAAATTTTAAATTCGCCAGGGATTGCCTTTTCTATAGTAAATTATTCAAAAACTAATTTTTACTGTCGCAAATTTTAATTACGCCAGGGATTGCCTTTTCTATAGTAAATTTTTCAAAATTTAATTTTATACTGTCGCAAATTTTAAATACGCCAGGGTTGCCTTTTCTATAGTAAATTATTCAAAAAATAATTTTTTACTGTCGCAAATTTTAAATACGCCAGGGATTGCCTTTTCTATAGTAAATTTTGCAAAAAATTATTTTTTACTGTCGCAGATTTTAATTGCGCCAGGGATTGCCTTTTCTATAGTAAATTTTTCAAAAATTAATTTTTTACTGTCGCAAATTTTAAATTCGCCAGGGATTGCCTTTTCTATAGTAAATTATTCAAAAACTAATTTTTACTGTCGCAAATTTTAATTACGCCAGGGATTGCCTTTTCTATAGTAAATTTTTCAAAATTTAATTTTATACTGTCGCAAATTTTAAATACGCCAGGGTTGCCTTTTCTATAGTAAATTATTCAAAAAATAATTTTTTACTGTCGCAAATTTTAAATACGCCAGGGATTGCCTTTTCTATAGTAAATTTTTCACAAATTTATTTTATACTGTCGCAAATTTTAAATTCGCCAGGGATTGCCTCTTCTATAGTAAATTTTGCAAAAAATAATTTTTTACTGTCGCAAATTTTAATTGCGCCAGGGATTGCCTTTTCTATAGTAAATTATTCAAAAAATAATTTTCTACTGTCGCAAATTTTAATTGCGCCAGGGATTGCCTTTTCTATAGTAAATTATTCAAAATATAATTTTATACTGTCGCAAATTTTAATTGCGCCAGGGATTGCCTTTTCTATAGTAAATTATTCAAAAAATAATTTTTTACTGTCGGAAATTTTAAATACGCCAGGGTTGCCTTTTCTATAGTAAATTATTCAAAAAATAATTTTTTACTGTCGCAAATTTTAAATACGCCAGGGATTGCCTTTTCTATAGTAAATTTTTCACAAATTTATTTTATACTGTCGCAAATTTTAAATTCGCCAGGGATTGCCCTTTCTATAGTAAATTTTGCAAAAAATAATTTTTTACTGTCGCAAATTTTAATTGCGCCAGGGATTGCCTTTTCTATAGTAAATTATTCAAAAAATAATTTTCTACTGTCGCAAATTTTAATTGCGCCAGGGATTGCCTTTTCTATAGTAAATTATTCAAAATATAATTTTATACTGTCGCAAATTTTAATTGCGCCAGGGATTGCCTTTTCTATAGTAAATTTTTCAAAATTTAATTTTATACTGTCGCAAATTTTAATTGCGCCAGGGATTGCCTTTTCTACAGTAAATTTTTCAAAAACTAATTTTTTACTGTCGCAGATTTTAATTGCGCCAGGGATTGCCTTTTCTATAGTAAATTTTTCAAAAATTAATTTTTTACTGTCGCAAATTTTAAATTCGCCAGGGATTGCCTTTTCTATAGTAAATTATTCAAAAACTAATTTTTACTGTCGCAAATTTTAATTACGCCAGGGATTGCCTTTTCTATAGTAAATTTTTCAAAATTTAATTTTATACTGTCGCAAATTTTAAATACGCCAGGGTTGCCTTTTCTATAGTAAATTATTCAAAAAATAATTTTTTACTGTCGCAAATTTTAAATACGCCAGGGATTGCCTTTTCTATAGTAAATTTTGCAAAAAATTATTTTTTACTGTCGCAGATTTTAATTGCGCCAGGGATTGCCTTTTCTATAGTAAATTTTTCAAAAATTAATTTTTTACTGTCGCAAATTTTAAATTCGCCAGGGATTGCCTTTTCTATAGTAAATTTTGCAAAAAATAATTTTTTACTGTCGCAAATTTTAATTGCGCCATGGATTGCCTTTTCTATAGTAAATTTTTCAAAATTTAATTTTATACTGTCGCAAATTTTAAATACGCCAGGGTTACCTTTTCTATAGTAAATTATTCAAAAAATAATTTTTTACTGTCGCAAATTTTAAATACGCCAGGGATTGCCTTTTCTATAGTAAATTTTTTAAAAATTAATTTTCTACTGTCGCAAATTTTAATTGCGCCAGGGATTGCCTTTTCTATAGTAAATTTTTCAAAAAATAATTTTTTACTGTCGCAAATTTTAATTACGCCAGGGATTGCCTTTTCTATAGTAAATTTTTCAAAATTTAATTTTATACTGTCGCAAATTTTAATCGCGCCAGGGATTGCCTTTTCTATAGTAAATTTTGCAAAAAATAATTTTCTACTGTCGCAAATTTTAATTGCGCCAGGGATTGCCTTTTCTACAGTAAATTTTGCAAAAAATAATTTTTTACTGTCGCATATTTTAATTGCGCCAGGGATTGCCTTTCTATAGTAAATTATTCAAAAAATAATTTTTTACTGTCGCAAATTTTAATTGCGCCAGGGATTGCCTTTTCTATAGTAAATTTGTCAAAAATTAATTTTCTACTGTCGCAAATTTTAATTGCGCCAGGGATTGCCTTTTCTACAGTAAATTTTTCAAAAACTAATTTTTTACTGTCGCAAATTTTAATTACGCCAAGGATTGCCTTTTCTATAGTAAATTTTTCAAAAAATAATTTTTTACTGTCGCAAATTTTAAATACGCCAGGGATTTCCTTTTCTATAGTAAATTTTGCAAAAAATAATTTTTTACTGTCGCAGATTTTAATTGCGCCAGGGATTGCCTTTTCTATAGTAAATTTTTCAAAAATTAATTTTTTACTGTCGCAAATTTTAAATTCGCCAGGGATTGCCTTTTCTATAGTAAATTATTCAAAAACTAATTTTTACTGTCGCAAATTTTAATTACGCCAGGGATTGCCTTTTCTATAGTAAATTTTTCAAAATTAAATTTTATACTGTCGCAAATTTTAAATACGCCAGGGTTACCTTTTCTATAGTAAATTATTCAAAAAATAATTTTTTACTGTCGCAAATTTTAAATACGCCAGGGATTGCCTTTTCTATAGTAAATTTTTTAAAAATTAATTTTCTACTGTCGCAAATTTTAATTGCGCCAGGGATTGCCTTTTCTATAGTAAATTTTTCAAAAAATAATTTTTTACTGTCGCAAATTTTAATTACGCCAGGGATTGCCTTTTCTATAGTAAATTTTTCAAAATTTAATTTTATACTGTCGCAAATTTTAATCGCGCCAGGGATTGCCTTTTCTATAGTAAATTTTGCAAAAAATAATTTTCTACTGTCGCAAATTTTAATTGCGCCAGGGATTGCCTTTTCTACAGAAAACTTTTCAAAAAATAATTTTTTATTGTCGCAAATTTTAATTACGCCTGGGATTGCCTTTTCTATAGTAAATTTTTCAAAAATTAATTTTTTACTGTCGCAAATTTTAATTGCGCCAGGGAAATTTTTCAAAAAATAATTTTTTACTGTCGCAAATTTTAATTGCGCCAGGGATGGCCTTTTCTACAGTAAATTTTGCAAAAAATAATTTTTTACTGTCGCAAATTTTAATTGCGCCAGGGATTGCCTTTTCTATAGTAAATGATTCAAAAAATAATTTTTTACTGTCGCAAATTTTAATTACGCCAGGGATTGCCTTTTCTATAGTAAATTTTTCAAAATTTAATTTTATACTGTCGCAAATTTTAATTGCGCGAGGGATTGCCTTTTCTATAGTAAATTTTGCAAAAAATAATTTTCTACTATCGCAAATTTTAATTGCGCCAGGGATTGCCTTTTCTACAGTAAATTTTTCAAAAAATAATTTTTTACTGTCGCAAATTTTAATTACGCCAGGGATTGCCTTTTCTATAGTAAGTTTTTCAAAAATTATTTTTTTACTGTCGCAAATTTTAATTGCGCCTGGTATTGCCTTTTCTGCAGTAAATTTTTCAAAAAATAATTTTTTACTGTCGCAAATTTTAATTGCGCCAGGGATTGCCTTTTCTACAGTAAATTTTGCAAAAAATAATTTTTTACTGTCGCATATTTTAATTGCGCCAGGGATTGCCTTTCTATAGTAAATTATTCAAAAACTAATTTTTTACTGTCGCAAATTTTAATTGCGCCAGGGATTGCCTTTTCTATAGTAAATTTGTCAAAAATTAATTTTTTACTGTCGCAAATTTTAAGTCCGCCAGGGATTGCCTTTCCTACAGTAAATTTTTCACAAATTAATTTTCTAATGTCGCAAATTTTAATTGCGCCAGGGATTGCCTTTTCTACAGTAAATTTTTCAAAAACTAATTTTTTACTGTCGCAGATTTTAATTGCGCCAGGGATTGCCTTTTCTATAGTAAATTTTTCAAAAATTAATTTTTTACTGTCGCAAATTTTAAATTCGCCAGGGATTGCCTTTTCTATAGTAAATTATTCAAAAACTAATTTTTACTGTCGCAAATTTTAATTACGCCAGGGATTGCCTTTTCTATAGTAAATTTTTCAAAATTTAATTTTATACTGTCGCAAATTTTAAATACGCCAGGGTTGCCTTTTCTATAGTAAATTATTCAAAAAATAATTTTTTACTGTCGCAAATTTTAAATACGCCAGGGATTGCCTTTTCTATAGTAAATTTTGCAAAAAATTATTTTTTACTGTCGCAGATTTTAATTGCGCCAGGGATTGCCTTTTCTATAGTAAATTTTTCAAAAATTAATTTTTTACTGTCGCAAATTTTAAATTCGCCAGGGATTGCCTTTTCTATAGTAAATTATTCAAAAACTAATTTTTACTGTCGCAAATTTTAATTACGCCAGGGTTTGCCTTTTCTATAGTAAATTTTTCAAAATTTAATTTTATACTGTCGCAAATTTTAAATACGCCAGGGTTGCCTTTTCTATAGTAAATTATTCAAAAAATAATTTTTTACTGTCGCAAATTTTAAATACGCCAGGGATTGCCTTTTCTATAGTAAATTTTTCACAAATTTATTTTATACTGTCGCAAATTTTAAATTCGCCAGGGATTGCCTCTTCTATAGTAAATTTTGCAAAAAATAATTTTTTACTGTCGCAAATTTTAATTACGCCAGGGATTGCCTTTTCTATAGTAAATTATTCAAAAAATAATTTTCTACTGTCGCAAATTTTAATTGCGCCAGGGATTGCCTTTTCTATAGTAAATTATTCAAAATATAATTTTATACTGTCGCAAATTTTAATTGCGCCAGGGATTGCCTTTTCTATAGTAAATTATTCAAAAAATAATTTTTTACTGTCGGAAATTTTAAATACGCCAGGGTTGCCTTTTCTATAGTAAATTATTCAAAAAATAATTTTTTACTGTCGCAAATTTTAAATACGCCAGGGATTGCCTTTTCTATAGTAAATTTTTCACAAATTTATTTTATACTGTCGCAAATTTTAAATTCGCCAGGGATTGCCTCTTCTATAGTAAATTTTGCAAAAAATAATTTTTTACTGTCGCAAATTTTAATTGCGCCAGGGATTGCCTTTTCTATAGTAAATTATTCAAAAAATAATTTTCTACTGTCGCAAATTTTAATTGCGCCAGGGATTGCCTTTTCTATAGTAAATTATTCAAAATATAATTTTATACTGTCGCAAATTTTAATTGCGCCAGGGATTGCCTTTTCTATAGTAAATTTTTCAAAATTTAATTTTATACTGTCGCAAATTTTAATTGCGCCAGGGATTGCCTTTTCTACAGTAAATTTTTCAAAAACTAATTTTTTACTGTCGCAGATTTTAATTGCGCCAGGGTTTGCCTTTTCTATAGTAAATTTTTCAAAAATTAATTTTTTACTGTCGCAAATTTTAAATTCGCCAGGGATTGCCTTTTCTATAGTAAATTATTCAAAAACTAATTTTTACTGTCGCAAATTTTAATTACGCCAGGGATTGCCTTTTCTATAGTAGATTTTTCAAAATTTAATTTTATACTGTCGCAAATTTTAAATACGCCAGGGTTGCCTTTTCTATAGTAAATTATTCAAAAAATAATTTTTTACTGTCGCAAATTTTAAATACGCCAGGGATTGCCTTTTCTATAGTAAATTTTGCAAAAAATTATTTTTTACTGTCGCAGATTTTAATTGCGCCAGGGATTGCCTTTTCTATAGTAAATTTTTCAAAAATTAATTTTTTACTGTCGCAAATTTTAAATTCGCCAGGGATTGCCTTTTCTATAGTAAATTATTCAAAAACTAATTTTTACTGTCGCAAATTTTAATTACGCCAGGGATTGCCTTTTCTATAGTAAATTTTTCAAAATTTAATTTTATACTGTCGCAAATTTTAAATACGCCAGGGTTGCCTTTTCTATAGTAAATTATTCAAAAAATAATTTTTTACTGTCGCAAATTTTAAATACGCCAGGGATTGCCTTTTCTATAGTAAATTTTTCACAAATTTATTTTATACTGTCGCAAATTTTAAATTCGCCAGGGATTGCCTCTTCTATAGTAAATTTTGCAAAAAATAATTTTTTACTGTCGCAAATTTTAATTGCGCCAGGGATTGCCTTTTCTATAGTAAATTATTCAAAAAATAATTTTCTACTGTCGCAAATTTTAATTGCGCCAGGGATTGCCTTTTCTATAGTAAATTATTCAAAATATAATTTTATACTGTCGCAAATTTTAATTGCGCCAGGGATTGCCTTTTCTATAGTAAATTATTCAAAAAATAATTTTTTACTGTCGGAAATTTTAATTACGCCAGGGATTGCCTTTTCTATAGTAAATTTTTCAAAATTTAATTTTATACTGTCGCAAATTTTAATTGCGCCAGGGATTGCCTTTTCTATAGTAAATTTTGCAAAAAATAATTTTCTACTGTCGCAAATTTTAATTGCGCCAGGGATTGCCTTTTCTACAGTAAATTTTTCAAAAAATAATTTTTTACTGTCGCAAATTTTAATTACGCCAGGGATTGCCTTTTCTATAGTAAGTTTTTCAAAAATTAATTTTTTACTGTCGCAAATTTTAATTGCGCCTGGTATTGCATTTTCTACAGTAAATTTTTCAAAAAATAATTTTTTACTGTCGCAAATTTTAATTGCGCCAGGGATTGCCTTTTCTACAGTAAATTTTGCAAAAAATAATTTTTTACTGTCGCATATTTTAATTGCGCCAGGGATTGCCTTTCTATAGTAAATTATTCAAAAAATAATTTTTTACTGTCGCAAATTTTAATTGCGCCAGGGATTGCCTTTTCTATAGTAAATTTGTCAAAAATTAATTTTTTACTGTCGCAAATTTTAAATCCGCCTGGGGTTACCTTTTCTACAGTAAATTTTTCACAAATTAATTTTCTACTGTCGCAAATTTTAACTGCGCCAGGGATTGCCTTTTCTATAGTAAATTATTCAAAATATAATTTTATACTGTCGCAAATTTTAAATTCGCCAGGGATTGCCTTTTCTATAGTAAATTATTCAAAAACTAATTTTTTACTGTCGCAAATTTTAATTACGCCAGGGATTGCCTTTTCTATAGTAAATTTTTCAAAATTTAATTTTATACTGTCGCAAATTTTAAATACGCCAGGTATTGCCTTTTCTATAGTAAATTATTAAAAAAATAATTTTTTACTGTCGCAAATTTTAATTGCGCCAGGGATTGCCTTTTCTATAGTAAATTTTTCACAAATTTATTTTATACTGTCGCAAATTTTAAATACGCCAGGGATTGCCTCTTCTATAGTAAATTTTGCAAAAAATAATTTTTTACTGTCGCAAATTTTAATTGCGCCACGGATTGCCTTTTCTATAGTAAATTATTCAAAAAATAATTTTCTACTGTCGCAAATTTTAATTGCGCCAGGGATTGCCTTTTCTATAGAAAATTTTTCAAAAATTAATTTTTTACTGTCGCAAATTTTAATTGCGCCAAGGATTGCGTTTTCTACAGTAAATTTTACAAAAAATAATTTTTTACTGTCGCAAATTTTAAATACGCCAGGGATTGCCTTTTCTATAGTAAATTTTTCAAAAACTAATATTATACTGTCGCAAATTTTAAATACGCCAGGGATTGCCTTTTCTATAGTAAATTTTTCAAAAATTAAATTTTTACTCTCGAAAATTTTAATTACGCCAGGGATTGCCTTTTCTATTGTAAATTTTTCAAAAAATAATTTTTTACTGTCGCAAACTTTAATTACGCCAGGGATTGCCTTTTCTATAGTAAATTTTTCAAAATATAATATTTTACTGTCGCAAATTTTAAATACGCCAGGGATTGCCTTTTCTATAGTAAATTTTTCAAAAATTAATTTTTTACTGTCGCAAATTTTAAATACGCCAGGGATTGCCTTTTCTATAGTAAATTATTAAAAAAATAATTTTTTACTGTCGCAAATTTTAAATACGCCAGGGATTGCCTTTTCTATAGTAAATTTTTCACAAATTTATTTTATACTGTCGCAAATTTTAAATACGCCAGGGATTGCCTCTTCTATAGTAAATTTTTCACAAATTTATTTTATACTGTCGCAAATTTTAAATTCGCCAGGGATTGCCTCTTCTATAGTAAATTTTGCAAAAATAATTTTTTACTGTCGCAAATTTTAATTGCGCCAGGGATTGCCTTTTCTATAGTAAATTATTCAAAAAATAATTTTCTACTGTCGCAAATTTTAATTGCGCCAGGATTGCCTTTTCTATAGTAAATTATTCAAAATATAATTTATACTGTCGCAAATTTTAATTGCGCCAGGGATTGCCTTTTCTATAGTAAATTTTTCAAAATTTAATTTTATACTGTCGCAAATTTTAATTGCGCCAGGGATTGCCTTTTCTACAGTAAATTTTCAAAAACTAATTTTTTACTGTCGCAGATTTTAATTGCGCCAGGGATTGCCTTTTCTATAGTAAATTTTTCAAAAATTAATTTTTTACTGTCGCAAATTTTAAATTCGCCAGGGATTGCCTTTTCTATAGTAAATTATTCAAAAACTAATTTTTACTGTCGCAAATTTTAATTACGCCAGGGATTGCCTTTTCTATAGTAAATTTTTCAAAATTTAATTTTATACTGTCGCAAATTTTAAATACGCCAGGGTTGCCTTTTCTATAGTAAATTATTCAAAAAATAATTTTTTACTGTCGCAAATTTTAAATACGCCAGGGATTGCCTTTTCTATAGTAAATTTTGCAAAAAATTATTTTTTACTGTCGCAGATTTTAATTGCGCCCAGGGATTGCCTTATCTATAGTAAATTTTTCAAAAATTAATTTTTTACTGTCGCAAATTTTAAATTCGCCAGGGATTGCCTTTTCTATAGTAAATTATTCAAAAACTAATTTTTACTGTCGCAAATTTTAATTACGCCAGGGATTGCCTTTTCTATAGTAAATTTTTCAAAATTTAATTTTATACTGTCGCAAATTTTAAATACGCCAGGGTTGCCTTTTCTATAGTAAATTATTCAAAAAATAATTTTTTACTGTCGCAAATTTTAAATACGCCAGGGATTGCCTTTTCTATAGTAAATTTTTCACAAATTTATTTTATACTGTCGCAAATTTTAAATTCGCCAGGGATTGCCTCTTCTATAGTAAATTTTGCAAAAAATAATTTTTTACTGTCGCAAATTTTAATTGCGCCAGGGATTGCCTTTTCTATAGTAAATTATTCAAAAAATAATTTTCTACTGTCGCAAATTTTAATTGCGCCAGGGATTGCCTTTTCTATAGTAAATTATTCAAAATATAATTTTATACTGTCGCAAATTTTAATTGCGCCAGGGATTGCCTTTTCTATAGTAAATTATTCAAAAAATAATTTTTTACTGTCGGAAATTTTAATTACGCCAGGGATTGCCTTTTCTATAGTAAATTTTTCAAAATTTAATTTTATACTGTCGCAAATTTTAATTGCGCCAGGGATTGCCTTTTCTATAGTAAATTTTGCAAAAAATAATTTTCTACTGTCGCAAATTTTAATTGCGCCAGGGATTGCCTTTTCTACAGTAAATTTTTCAAAAAATAATTTTTTACTGTCGCAAATTTTAATTACGCCAGGGATTGCCTTTTCTATAGTAAGTTTTTCAAAATTAATTTTTTACTGTCGCAAATTTTAATTGCGCCTGGTATTGCATTTTCTACAGTAAATTTTTCAAAAAATAATTTTTTACTGTCGCAAATTTTAATTGCGCCAGGGATTGCCTTTTCTACAGTAAATTTTGCAAAAAATAATTTTTTACTGTCGCATATTTTAATTGCGCCAGGGATTGCCTTTCTATAGTAAATTATTCAAAAAATAATTTTTTACTGTCGCAAATTTTAATTGCGCCAGGGATTGCCTTTTCTATAGTAAATTTGTCAAAAATTAATTTTTTACTGTCGCAAATTTTAAATCCGCCTGGGGTTACCTTTTCTACAGTAAATTTTTCACAAATTAATTTTCTACTGTCGCAAATTTTAACTGCGCCAGGGATTGCCTTTTCTATAGTAAATTATTCAAAATATAATTTTATACTGTCGCAAATTTTAAATTCGCCAGGGATTGCCTTTTCTATAGTAAATTATTCAAAAACTAATTTTTTACTGTCGCAAATTTTAATTACGCCAGGGATTGCCTTTTCTATAGTAAATTTTTCAAAATTTAATTTTATACTGTCGCAAATTTTAAATACGCCAGGTATTGCCTTTTCTATAGTAAATTATTAAAAAAATAATTTTTTACTGTCGCAAATTTTAATTGCGCCAGGGATTGCCTTTTCTATAGTAAATTTTTCACAAATTTATTTTATACTGTCGCAAATTTTAAATACGCCAGGGATTGCCTCTTCTATAGTAAATTTTGCAAAAAATAATTTTTTACTGTCGCAAATTTTAATTGCGCCACGGATTGCCTTTTCTATAGTAAATTATTCAAAAAATAATTTTCTACTGTCGCAAATTTTAATTGCGCCAGGGATTGCCTTTTCTATAGAAAATTTTTCAAAAATTAATTTTTTACTGTCGCAAATTTTAATTGCGCCAAGGATTGCGTTTTCTACAGTAAATTTTACAAAAAATAATTTTTTACTGTCGCAAATTTTAAATACGCCAGGGATTGCCTTTTCTATAGTAAATTTTTCAAAAACTAATATTATACTGTCGCAAATTTTAAATACGCCAGGGATTGCCTTTTCTATAGTAAATTTTTCAAAAATTAAATTTTTACTCTCGAAAATTTTAATTACGCCAGGGATTGCCTTTTCTATTGTAAATTTTTCAAAAAATAATTTTTTACTGTCGCAAACTTTAATTACGCCAGGGATTGCCTTTTCTATAGTAAATTTTTCAAAATATAATATTTTACTGTCGCAAATTTTAAATACGCCAGGGATTGCCTTTTCTATAGTAAATTTTTCAAAAATTAATTTTTTACTGTCGCAAATTTTAAATACGCCAGGGATTGCCTTTTCTATAGTAAATTATTAAAAAAATAATTTTTTACTGTCGCAAATTTTAAATACGCCAGGGATTGCCTTTTCTATAGTAAATTTTTCACAAATTTATTTTATACTGTCGCAAATTTTAAATACGCCAGGGATTGCCTCTTCTATAGTAAATTTTGCAAAAAATAATTTTTTACTGTCGCAAATTTTAATTGCGCCACGGATTGCCTTTTCTATAGTAAATTATTCAAAAACTAATTTTCTACTGTCGCAAATTTTAATTGCGCCAGGGATTGCCTTTTCTATAGTAAATTATTCAAAATATAATTTTATACTGTCGCAAATTTTAAATACGCCAGGGATTGCCTTTTCTATAGTAAATTTTTCAAAAATTAATTTTTTACTGTCGCAAGTTTTAATTGCGCCAGGGATTGCCTTTTCTATAGTAAATTTCAAAAAATTTTATTTTATATTGTCGCAAATTTTAAATACGCCAGGGATTGCTTTTCTACAGTAAATTTTTCAAAAATTAATTTTTTACTGCCGCAAGTTTTAATTGCGCCAGGGATTGCCTTTTCTATATTAAATTTTTCAAAAAATAATTTTCTACTGTCGCAAATTTTAATTGCGGCAGGGATTGCCTTTTCTATAGAAAATTTTTCAAAAATTAATTTTTTACTGTCGCAAATTTTAATTGCGCCAAGGATTGCGTTTTCTACAGTAAATTTTACAAAAAATAATTTTTTACTGTCGCAAATTTTAAATACGCCAGGGATTGCCTTTTCTATAGTAAATTTTTCAAAAACTAATATTATACTGTCGCAAATTTTAAATACGCCAGGGATTGCCTTTTCTATAGTAAATTTTTCAAAAATTAAATTTTTACTCTCGAAAATTTTAATTACGCCAGGGATTGCCTTTTCTATTGTAAATTTTTCAAAAAATAATTTTTTACTGTCGCAAACTTTAATTACGCCAGGGATTGCCTTTTCTATAGTAAATTTTTCAAAATATAATATTTTACTGTCGCAAATTTTAAATACGCCAGGGATTGCCTTTTCTATAGTAAATTTTTCAAAAATTAATTTTTTCCTGTCGCAAATTTTAAATACGCCAGGGATTGCCTTTTCTATAGTAAATTATTCAAAAAATAATTTTATACTGTCGCAAATTTTAGTTGCGCCAGGGATTCCCGTTTCTGTAGTAAATTTTTCAAAAAATAATTTTTTACTGTCGCAAATTTTAAATACGCCAGGGATTGACTTTTCTATAGTAAATTTTGCAAAAAATAATTTTTTACTGTCGCAAATTTTAATTGCGCCAGGCATTGCCTTTTCTATAGTAAATTTTTCAAAATTTAATTTTATACTGTCGCAAATTTTAAATACGCCAGGGATTGCCTTTTCTATACTAAAGTATTCAAAAACTAATTTTTTACTGTCGCAAATTTTAATTGCGCCAGGGATTGCCTTTTCTATAGTAAATTTTTCAAAAAATTATTTTTTACTGTCGCAAATTTTAAATACGCCAGGGATTGCCTTTTCTATAATAAATTTTGCAAAAAATAATTTTTTACTGTCGCAAATTTTAATTCCGCCAGGGATTGCCTTTTCTATAGTAAATTTTTCAAAAATTAATTTTATACTGTCGAAAATTTTAATTACGCCAGGAATTGCCTTTTCTATAGTAAATTTTTCAAAAAATAATTTTTTACTGTCGCAAATTTTAATTACGCCAGGGATTGCCTTTTCTATAGTAAATTTTTCAAAATTTAATATTTTACTGTCGCAAATTTTAAATACGCCAGGGATTGCCTTTTCTATAGTAAATTTTTCAAAAATTAATTTTTTACTGTCGCAAATTTTAAATACGCCAGGGAATGCCTTTTCTATAGTAAATTATTCAAAAAATAATTTTATACTGTCTCAAATTTTAATTGCGCCAGGGATTGCCTTTTCTGTAGTAAATTTTTCAAAAAATAATTTTTTACTGTCGCAAATTTTAAATACGCAAGGGATTGCCTTTTCTATAGTAAATTTTGCAAAAAATAATTTTTTACTGTCGCAAATTTTAAATACGCCAGGAATTGCCTTTTCTATAGTAAATTTTGCAAAAAATAATTTTTTACTGTCGAAAATTTTAATTGCGCCAGGGATTGCCTTTTCTACAGTAAATTTTTCAAAAAATAATTTTCTACTGTCGCAAATTTTAATTGCGCCAGGGATTGCCTTTTCTATAGTAAATTTTTCAAAAAATAATTTTTTACTGTCGCAAATTTTAATTGCGCCAGGGATTGCCTTTTCTACAGTAAATTTTTCAAAAACTAATTTTTTACTGTCGCAAATTTTAATTACGCCAGGGATTGACTTTTCTATAGTAAATTATTCAAAAACTAATTTTTTACTGTCGCAAATTTTAATTGCGCCAGGGATTGCCTTTTCTATAGTAAATTTTTCACAAATTAATTTTTTACTGTCGCAAATTTTAAATACGCCAGGGATTGCCTTTTCTATAGTAAATTTTTCAAAAATTAATTTTTTACTGTCGCAAATTTTAAATCCGCCAGGGATCGCCTTTTCTATAGTAAATTATTCAAAAAATAATTTTTTACTGTCGCAAATTTTAAATACGCCAGGGATTGCCTTTTCTATAGTAAATTTTTCAAAAATTAATTTTTTACTGTCGCAAATTTTAAATACGCCAGGGATTGCCTTTTCTATAGTAAATTTTTCAAAAAATAATTGTTTACTGTCGCAAATTTTAATTGCGCCAGGGATTGCCTTTTCTATAGTAAATTTTTCAAAAATTAATTTTTTACTGTCGCAAATTTTAATTGCGCCAGGAATTGCCATTTCTATAGTAAATTTTTCAAAAAATAATTTTTTACTGTCGCAAATTTTAATTGCGCCAGGGATTTTCTTTTCTATAGTAAATTTTTCACAATTTTATTTTATACTGTCGCAAATTTTAAATACGCCAGGGATTGCATTTTCTATAGTAAATTATTCAAAAACTAATTTTTTACTGTCGCAAATTTTAATTACGCCAGGGATTGCCTTTTCTATAGTAAATTTTTCAAAAAATTATTTTTTACTGTCGCAAATTTTAAATACGCCATGGTTTGCCTTTTCTATAGTAAATTTTGCAAAAAATAATTTTTTACTGTCGCAAATTTTAATTGGGCCAGGGATTGCCTTTTCTATAGTAAATTTTTCAAAAATTAATTTTTTACTGTCGAAAATTTTACTTACGCCAGGGATTGCCTTTTCTGTAGTAAATTTTTTAAAAATAATTTTTTACTGTCGCAAATTTTAATTACGCCAGGGTTTGCCTTTTCTATAGTATATTTTTCAAAGTTAATTTTTTACTGTCGCAAATTTTAAATACGCCAGCTATTGCCTTTTCTATAGTAAATTTTTCAAAAATTAATTTTTTACTGTCGCAAATTTTAAATACGCCAGGGATTGCCTTTTCTATAGTAAATTATTCAAAAAATAATTTTATACTGTCGCAAATTTTAATTGCGCCAGGGATTGCCTTTTCTGTAGTAAATTTTTCAAACAATAATTTTTTACTGTCGCAAATTTTAAATACGCCAGGGATTGCCCTTTCTATAGTAAATTTTGCAAAAAATAATTTTTTACTGTCGCAAATTTTAAATACGCCAGGGATTGCCTTTTCTATAGTAAATTTTGCAGAAAATAATTTTTTACTGTCGAAAATTTTAATTACGCCAGGGTTTGCCTTTTCTATAGTAAATTATTCAAAAAATAATTTTTTACTGTCGCAAATTTTAAATCCGCCAGGGATTGCCTTTTCGGCAGTAATTTTTTCAAAAAATAATTTTTTACTGTCGCAAATTTTAATTGCGCCAGGGATTGCCTTTTCTATAGTAAATTTTTCAAAAATTAATTTTTTACTGTCGCAAATTTTAATTACGCCAGGGATTGCCTTTTTATAGTAAATTATTCAAAAAATAATTTTTTACTGTCGCAAATTTTAAATCCGCCAGGGATTGCCTTTTCTGCAGTAAATTTTTCAAAAAATAATTTTTTACTGTCGCAAATTTTAATTGCGCCAGGGATTGCCTTTTCTACAGTAAATTTTTCAAAAATTAATTTTTTACTGTCGCAAATTTTAATTACGCCAGGGATTGCCTTTTCTATAGTAAATTTTTCAAAAAATAATTTTCTACTGTTGCAAATTTTAATTGCGCCAGGGATTGCCTTTTCTATAGTAAATTATTCAAAAACTAATTTTTTACTGTCGCAAATTTTAATTACGCCAGGGATTGCCTTTTCTATAGTAAATTTTTCACAAATTAATTTTTTACTGTCGCAAATTTTAAATCCGCCAGGGATTGCCTTTTCTATAGCAAATTTTTCAAAATTTAATTTTTTACTGTCGCAAATTTTAAATACGCCAGGGATTGCCTTTTCATTAGTAAATTTTTCAAAAATTAATTTTTTATTGTCGCAAATTTTAAATACGCCAGGGATTGCCTTTTCTATAGTAAATTATTCAAAAAATAATGTTATACTGTCGCAAATTTTAATTGCGCCAGGGATTGCCTTTTCTATAGTAAATTTTGCAAAAAATAATTTTTTACTGTCGCAAATTTTAAATACACCAGGGATTGCCTATTCTATAGTAAATTTTGCAAAAAATAATTTTTTACTGTCGAAAATTTTAATTACGCCAGGGATTGCCTTTTCTATAGTAAATAATTCAAAAAATAATTTTTTACTGTCGCAAATTTTAAATCCGCCAGGGATTGCCTTTTCTACAGTAAATTTTTCAAAAAATAATTTTTTACTGTCGCAAATTTTAATTGCGCCAGGTATTGCCTTTTCTATAGTAAATTATTCAAAAAATAATTTTTTACTGTCGCAAATTTTAATTGCGCCAGGGATTGCCTTTTTTGCAGTAAATTTTTCAAAAAATAATTTTCTACTGTCGCAAATTTTAAATACGCCAGGGATTGCCTTTTCTATAGTAAATTTTTCAAAAAATAATTTTTTACTGTCACAAATTTTAATTGCGCCAGGGATTGCCATTTCTATAGTAAATTTTTCAAAAAATATTTTTTTACTGTCGCAAATTTTAATTGCGCCAGGGATTGCCTTTTCTATATTAAATTTTTCAAAATTTAATTATATACTGTCGCAAATTTTAAATACGCCAGGGATTGCGTTTTCTATAGTAAATTATTCAAAAACTAATTTTTTACTGTCGCAAATTTTAATTGCGCCAAGGAGTGCCTTTTCTATAGTAAATTTTTCAAAAAATTATTTTTTACTGTCGCAAATTTTAAATACGCCAGGGATTGCCTTTTCTATAGTAAATTTTGCAAAAAAATAATTTTTTACTGTCGCAAATTTTAATTGCGCCAGGGATTGCCTTTTCTATAGTAAATTTTTCATAATTTAATTTTTTACTGTCGCAAATTTTAATTGCGCCAGGGATTGCCTTTTCTGCAGTAAATTTTTCAAAAAATAATTTTTTACTGTCGCAAATTTTAAATACGCCAGGGATTGCCTTTTCTATAGTAAATTTTGCAAAAAATAATTTTTTACTGTCGCAAATTTTAAATACGCCAGGGATTGCCTTTTCTATAGTAAATTTTGCAAAAAATAATTTTTTACTGTCGAAAATTTTAATTGCGCCAGGGATTGCCTTTTCTACAGTAAATTTTTCAAAAAATAATTTTCTACTGTCGCAAATTTTAATTGCGACAGGGATTGCCTTTTCTATAGTAAATTTTTCAAAAAATAATTTTTTACTGTCGCAAATTTTAATTGCGCCAGGGATTGCCTTTTCTACAGTAAATTCTTCAAAAACTCATTTTTTACTGTCGCAAATTTTAATTGCGCCAGGGGTTGCCTTTTCTATAGTAAATTTTTCAAAAAATAATTTTATACTGTCGCAAATTTTAAATACGCCAGGGATTGCCTCTTCTATAGTAAATTATTCAAAAAATAATTTTTTACTGTCGCAAATTTTAATTGCGCCAGGGATTGCCTTTTCTATAGTAAATTATTCAAAAACTAATTTTTTACTGTCGCAAATTTTAATTACGCCAGGGATTGCCTTTTCTGTAGTAAATTTTTCACAAATTAATTTTTTACTGTCGCAAATTTTAAATCCGCCAGGGATTGCCTTTTCTGTAGTAAATTTTTCACAAATAAATTTTTTACTGTCGCAAATTTTAATTGCGCTAGGGATTGCCATTTCTATAGTAAATTTTTCAAAAAATAATTTTTTACTGTCGCAAATTTTAATTGCGCCAGGGATTGCCTTTTCTATAGTAAATTTTTAAAAAATTAATTTTATACTGTCGCAAATTTTAAATACGTCAGGGATTGCCTTTTCTATAGTAAATTATTCAAAAACTATTTTTTTACTCTCGCAAATTTTAATTACTCCAGGAATTACCTTTTCTATAGTAAATTTATCAAAAAATTATTTTTTACTGTCGCAAATTATAAATACGCCAGGGATTGCCTTTTCTATAGTAAATTTTGAAGAAAATAATTTTTTACTGTCGCAAATTTTAATTGCCCCAGGGATTGCCTTTTCTATAGTAATTTTTTCAAAAATTAATTTTTACTGTCGAAAATTTTAATTACGCCAGGGATTGCCTTTGCTATAGTAAATTTTTCAAAAAATAATTTTTTACTGTCGCAAATTTTAATTGCGCCAGGGATTGCCTTTTCTACAGTAAATTTTTCAAAAATTAATTTTTTACTGTCGCAAATTTTAATTGCGCCAGGGATTGCCTTTTCTATAGTAAATTATTCAAAAAATAATTTTATACTGTCGCAAATTTTAAAAACGCCAGGGATTGCCTCTTCTATAGTAAATTATTCAAAAAATATTTTTTTACTGTCGCAAATTTTAAATACGTCAGGGATTGCCTTTTCTATAGTAAATTATTCAAAAACTATTTTTTTACTCTCGCAAATTTTAATTACTCCAGGAATTACCTTTTCTATAGTAAATTTATCAAAAAATTATTTTTTACTGTCGCAAATTATAAATACGCCAGGGATTGCCTTTTCTATAGTAAATTTTTCAAAAAATAATTTTTTACTGTCGCAAATTTTAAATCCGCCAGGGATTGCCTTTTCTGTAGTAAATTTTTCACAAATAAATTTTTTACTGTCGCAAATTTTAATTGCGCTAGGGATTGCCATTTCTATAGTAAATTTTTCAAAAAATAATTTTTTACTGTCGCAAATTTTAATTGCGCCAGGGATTGCCTTTTCTATAGTAAATTTTTAAAAAATTAATTTTATACTGTCGCAAATTTTAAATACGTCAGGGATTGCCTTTTCTATAGTAAATTATTCAAAAACTATTTTTTTACTCTCGCAAATTTTAATTACTCCAGGAATTACCTTTTCTATAGTAAATTTATCAAAAAATTATTTTTTACTGTCGCAAATTATAAATACGCCAGGGATTGCCTTTTCTATAGTAAATTTTGAAGGAAATAATTTTTTACTGTCGCAAATTTTAATTGCCCCAGGGATTGCCTTTTCTATAGTAATTTTTTCAAAAATTAATTTTTACTGTCGAAAATTTTAATTACGCCAGGGATTGCCTTTGCTATAGTAAATTTTTCAAAAAATAATTTTTTACTGTCGCAAATTTTAATTGCGCCAGGGATTGCCTTTTCTACAGTAAATTTTTCAAAAATTAATTTTTTACTGTCGCAAATTTTAATTGCGCCAGGGATTGCCTTTTCTATAGTAAATTATTCAAAAAATAATTTTATACTGTCGCAAATTTTAAAAACGCCAGGGATTGCCTCTTCTATAGTAAATTATTCAAAAAATATTTTTTTACTGTCGCAAATTTTAATTGCGCCAGGAATTGCCTTTTCTATAGTAAATTATTCAAAAACTAATTTTTTACTGTCGCAAATTTTAATTACGCCAGGGATTGCCTTTTCTGTAGTAAATTTTTCACAAATTAATTTTTTTTTGTCGCAAATTTTAAATCCGCCAGGGATTGCCTTTTCTATAGTAAATTATTCCAAAAATAATCTTTTACTGTCGCCAATTTTAAATACGCCAGGGATTGCCTTTTCTATAGTAAATTTTTCAAAAATTAATTTTTTACTGTCGCAAATTTTAAATACGCCAGGGATTGCCTTTTCTATAGTAAATTTTTCAAAAAATAATTTTTTACTGTCGCAAATTTTAATTGCGCCAGGGATTGCCTTTTCTATAGTAAATTATTCAAAAACTAATTTTTTACTGTCGCAAATTTTAATTACGCCAGGGATTGCCTTTTCTGTAGTAAATTTTTCACAAATTAATTTTTTACTGTCGCAAATTTTAAATCCGCCTGGGATTGCCTTTTTATAGTAAATTATTCAAAAAATAATTTTTTACTGTCGCCAATTTTAAATACGCCAGGGATTGCCTTTTCTATAGTAAATTTCTCAAAAATTAATTTTTTACTGTCGCAAATTTTAAATACGCCAGGGATTGCCTTTTCTATAGTAAATTTTTCAAAAAATAATTTTTTACTGTCGCAAATTTTACTTGCGCCAGGGATTGCCTTTTCTATAGTAAATTTTTCAAAAATTAATTTTTTACTGTCGCAAATTTTAATTGCGCTAGGGATTGCCATTTCTATAGTAAATTTTTCAAAAAATAATTTTTTACTGTCGCAAATTTTAATTGCGCCAGGGATTGCCTTTTCTGTAGTAAATTTTTAAAAAATTAATTTTATACTGTCGCAAATTTTAAATACGCCAGGGATTGCCTTTTCTATAGTAAATTATTAAAAAACTAATTTTTTACTGTCGCGAATTTTAATTACGCCAGGAATTACGTTTTCTATAGTAAATTTATCAAAAAATTATTTTTTACTGTCGCAAATTTTAAATACGCCAGGGATTGCCTTTTCTATAGTAAATTTTGAAAAAAATAATTTTTTACTGTCGCAAATTTTAATTGCGCCAGGGATTGCCTTTTCTATAGTAATTTTTTCAAAAATTAATTTTTACTGTCGAAAATTTTAATTACGCCAAGATTGCCTTTGCTATAGTAAATTTTTCAAAAAATAATTTTTTACTGTCGCAAATTTTAATTGCGCCAGGGATTGGCTTTTCTACAGTAAATTTTTCAAAAATTAATTTTTTACTGTCGCAAATTTGAATTGCGCCAGGGATTGCCTTTTCTATAGCAAATTTTTCAAAAAATAATTTTATATTGTCGCAAATTTTAAATACGCCAGGGATTGCCTCTTCTATAGTAAATTATTCAAAGCATAATTTTTTACTGTCGCAAATTTTAATTGCGCCAGGGATTGCCTTTTCTATAGTAAATTATTCAAAAACTAATTTTTTACTGTCGGAAATTTTAATTACGCCAGGGATAGCATTTTCTATAGTAAATTTTTCACAAATTAATTTTTTACTGTCGCAAATTTTAAATCCGTCAGGGATTGCCTTTTCTATAGTAAATTATTCAAAAAATAATTTTATACTGTCGCAAATTTTAAATCCGTCAAGGTTTGCCTTTTCTATAGTAAATTATTCAAAAAATAATTTTTTACTGTCGCCAATTTTAAATACGCCAGGGATTGCCTTTTCTATAGTAAATTTTTCAAAAATTATTTTTTTACTGTCGCAAATTTTAATTGCGCCAGGGACTGCCATTTCTATAGTAAATTTTTCAAAAAATAATTTTTTACTGTCGCAAATTTTAAATGCGCCAGGGATTGCCTTTTCTATAGTAAATTTTTCAAAATTTAATTTTATACTGTCGCAAATTTTAAATAGGCCAGCGATTGACTTTTCTATAGTAAATTTTAAAAAATAATTTTATACTGTCGCAAATTTTAAATACGCCAGGGATTGCCTCTTCTATAGTAAATTATTCAAAAAATAATTTTTTACTGTCGCAAATTTTAATTACGCCAGGGATTGCATTTTCTATAGTAAATTTTTCACAAATTAATTTTTTACTGTCGCAAATTTTAAATCCGTCAGGGATTGCCTTTTCTATAGTAAAATATTCAAAAAATAATTTTTTACTGTCGCAAATTTTAAATCCGTCAAGGTTTGCCTTTTCTATAGTAAATTATTCAAAAAATAATTTTTTACTGTCGCCAATTTTAAATACGCCAGGGATTGCCTTTTCTATAGTAAATTTTTCAAAAATTATTTTTTTACTGTCGCAAATTTTAATTGCGCCAGGGACTGCCATTTCTATAGTAAATTTTTCAAAAAATAATTTTTTACTGTCGCAAATTTTAAATGCGCCAGGGATTGCCTTTTCTATAGTAAATTTTTCAAAAATTAATTTTTTACTGCGCAAATTTTAAATGCGCCAGGGATTGCCTTTTCTATAGTAAATTTTTCAAAATTTAATTTTATACTGTCGCAAATTTTAAATAGGCCAGCGATTGCCTTTTCTATAGTAAATTATTCAAAAACTAATTTTCTACTGTCGCAAATTTTAATTACGCCAGGGATTACCTTTTCTATAGTAAATTTTTCAAAAAATTATTTTTTACTGTCGCAAATTTTAAATACGCCAGGGATTGCCTTTTCTATAGTAAATTTTGCAAAAAATAATTTTTTATTGTCGAAAATTTTAATTGCGCCAGGGATTGCCTTTTCTACAGTAAATTTTTCAAAAAATAATTTTCTACTGTCGCAAATTTTAATTGCGCCAGGGATTGCCTTTTCCATAGTAAATTTTTCAAAAAATAATTTTTTACTGTCGCAAATTTTAATTGCGCCAGGGATTGCCTTTTCTACAGTAAATTTTTCAAAAACTAATTTTTTACTGTCGCAAATTTTAATTGCGCCAGGGATTGGCTTTTCTATAGTAAATTATTCAAAAAATAATTTTATACTGTCGCAAATTTTAAAAACGCCAGGGATTGCCTCTTCTATAGTAAATTATTCAAAAAATATTTTTTTACTGTCGCAAATTTTAATTGCGCCAGGAATTGCCTTTTCTATAGTAAATTATTCAAAAACTAATTTTTTACTGTCGCAAATTTTAATTACGCCAGGGATTGCCTTTTCTGTAGTAAATTTTTCACAAATTAATTTTTTTTTGTCGCAAATTTTAAATCCGCCAGGGATTGCCTTTTCTATAGTAAATTATTCCAAAAATAATCTTTTACTGTCGCCAATTTTAAATACGCCAGGGATTGCCTTTTCTATAGTAAATTTTTCAAAAATTAATTTTTTACTGTCGCAAATTTTAAATACGCCAGGGATTGCCTTTTCTATAGTAAATTTTTCAAAAAATAATTTTTTACTGTCGCAAATTTTAATTGCGCAAGGGATTGCCTTTTCTATAGTAAATTATTCAAAAACTAATTTTTTACTGTCGCAAATTTTAATTACGCCAGGGATTGCCTTTTCTGTAGTAAATTTTTCACAAATTAATTTTTTACTGTCGCAAATTTTAAATCCGCCTGGGATTGCCTTTTTATAGTAAATTATTCAAAAAATAATTTTTTCTGTCGCCAATTTTAAATACGCCAGGGATTGCCTTTTCTATAGTAAATTTCTCAAAAATTAATTTTTTACTGTCGCAAATTTTAAATACGCCAGGGATTGCCTTTTCTATAGTAAATTTTTCAAAAAATAATTTTTTACTGTCGCAAATTTTACTTGCGCCAGGGATTGCCTTTTATATAGTAAATTTTTCAAAAATTAATTTTTTACTGTCGCAAATTTTAATTGCGCTAAGGATTGCCATTTCTATAGTAAATTTTTCAAAAAATAATTTTTTACTGTCGCAAATTTTAATTGCGCCAGGGATTGCCTTTTCTATAGTAAATTTTTAAAAAATTAATTTTATACTGTCGCAAATTTTAAATACGCCATGGATTGCCTTTTCTATAGTAAATTATTAAAAAACTAATTTTTTACTGTCGCGAATTTTAATTACGCCAGGAATTACGTTTTCTATAGTAAATTTATCAAAAAATTATTTTTTACTGTCGCAAATTTTAAATACGCCAGGGATTGCCTTTTCTATAGTAAATTTTGAAAAAAATAATTTTTTACTGTCGCAAATTTTAATTGCGCCAGGGATTGCCTTTTCTATAGTAATTTTTTCTAAAATTAATTTTTACTGTCGAAAATTTTAATTACGCCAAGATTGCCTTTGCTATAGTAAATTTTTCAAAAAATAATTTTTTACTGTCGCAAATTTTAATTGCGCCAGGGATTGGCTTTTCTACAGTAAATTTTTCAGAAATTAATTTTTTACTGTCGCAAATTTTAATTGCGCCAGGGATTGCCTTTTCTATAGCAAATTTTTCAAAAAATAATTTTATATTGTCGCAAATTTTAAATACGCCAGGGATTGCCTCTTCTATAGTAAATTATTCAAAGCATAATTTTTTACTGTCGCAAATTTTAATTGCGCCAGGGATTGCCTTTTCTATAGTAAATTATTCAAAAACTAATTTTTTACTGTCGGAAATTTTAATTACTCCAGGGATTGCATTTTCTATAGTAAATTTTTCACAAATTAATTTTTTACTGTCGCAAATTTTAAATCCGTCAGGGATTGCCTTTTCTATAGTAGATTATTCAAAAAATAATTTTTTACTGTCGCAAATTTTAAATCCGTCAAGGTTTGCCTTTTTTATAGTAAATTATTCAAAAAATAATTTTTTACTGTCGCCAATTTTAAATACGCCAGGGATTGCCTTTTCTATAGTAAATTTTTCAAAAATTATTTTTTTACTGTCGCAAATTTTAATTGCGCCAGGGACTGCCATTTCTATAGTAAATTTTTCAAAAAATAATTTTTTACTGTCGCAAATTTTAAATGCGCCAAGGATTGCCTCTTCTATAGTAAATTTTTCAAAATTTAATTTTATACTGTCGCAAATTTTAAATAGGCCAGCGATTGACTTTTCTATAGTAAATTTTTCAAAAAATAATTTTATACTGTCGCAAATTTTAAATACGCCAGGGATTGCCTCTTCTATAGTAAATTATTCAAAAAATAATTTTTTACTGTCGCAAATTTTAATTGCGCCAGGGATTGCCTTTTCTATAGTAAA
>CAWVNZ010002976.1:0-90491 GCA_963930735.1 Dioctria linearis
TCGCAAATTTTAAATACGCCAGGGAATGCCTTTTCTACAGTAAATTTTGCAAAAAATAATTTTCTACTTTCGCAAATTTTAATTACGCCAGGGATTGCCTTTTCTACAGTAAATTTTTCAAACACAAATTTTTTACTGTCGCAAATTTTAATTACGCCAGGGATTGCCTTTCTATAGTAAATTTTTCAAAAAATAATTTTTTTACTGTCGCAAGTTTTAACTGCGCCAGGGATTGCCTTTTCTACAGTAAATTTTTCAAAAAATAATTTTTTACTGTCGCATATTTTAATTACGCCAGGGTTTGCCTTTTCTATAGTAAATTATTCAAAAACTAATTTTTAACTGTCGCAAGTTTTAATTACGCCAGGGATTGCCTTTTCTATAGTAAATTTTTCAAAAATTAATTTTTTACTGTCGCAAATTTTAAATACGCCAGGGATTGCCCCTTTCTACAGTAAATTTTTCAAAATTAATTTTTTACTGTCGCAAATTTTAAATACGCCAGGGATTGCCTTTTCTACAGTAAATTTTTCAAAAATAATTTTTTACTTTCGCAAGTTTTAATTACGCCAGGGATTGCCTCTTCTACAGTAAATTTTTCAAAAACTAATTTTTTACTGTCGCAAATTTTAATTACGCCAGGGATTGCCTTTTCTATAGTAAATTTTTCAAAAAATTATTTTTTACTGTCGCAAGTTTTAATTGCGCCAGGGATTGCCTTTTCTACAGTAAATTTTTCAAAAAATAATTTTTTACTGTCGCAAATTTTAATTACGCCAGGTATTGCCTTTTCTATAGTAAATTATTCAAAAACTAATTTTTAACTGTCGCAAGTTTTAATTACGCCAGGGATTGCCTCTTCTATAGTAAATTTTTCAAAAATTAATTTTTTACTGTCGCAAATTTTAAATACGCCAGGGATTGCCATTTCTACTGTAAATTTTTCAAAAAATAATTTTCTACTGTCGCAAATTTTAATACGCCAGGGATTGCCTTTTCTATAGTAAATTATTCAAAAACTAATTTTTAACTGTCGCAAGTTTTAATTGCGCCAGGGATTGCCTTTTCTACAGTAAATTTTTCAAAAAATAATTTTTTACTGTCGCAAATTTTAATTACGCCAGGGATTGCCTTTTCTATAGTGAATTATTCAAAAACTAATTTTTAACTGTCGCAAGTTTTAATTACGCCAGGGATTGCCTTTTCTATAGTTAATTTTTCAAAAATTAATTTTATACTGTCACAAATTTTAATTGCCGCCAGGGATTGCCTTTGCTATAGTAAATTTTTTCAAAAAATAATTTTCTACTGTCGCAAATTTTAATTGCGCCAGGGTTTGCCTTTGTTATAGTAAATTTTCACAAATTAATTTTTTACTGTAGCAAATTTTAAATACGCCAGGGATTGCCTTTTCTACAGTAAATTTTTCAAAAAATAATTTTCTACTGTCGCAAATTTTAATTGCGCCAGGGATTGCCTTTTCTATAGTAAATTATTCAAAAAATAATATTTTACTGTCGCAAATTTTAATTACGCCAGGGATTGCCTTTTCTATAGTAAATTATTCAAAAACTATTTTTTACTGTAGCAAATTATAATTACGCCTAGGATTGCCTTTTATTTAGTAAATTATTTAAAAACTAATTTTTAATTGTCGCAAGTTTTAATTACGCCAGGGATTGCCTTTTCTATAGTAAATTTTTCACAAATTAAATTTTAACTATCGCAAGTTTTAATTACGCCAGGGATTGCCTTTTCTATAGTAAATTTTTCAAAAATTAATTTTTTACTGTAGCAAATTTTAAATACGCCAGGGATTGCCTTTTCTATAGTAAATTTTTCAAAAATTAATTTTTTACTGTCGCAAATTTTAAATACGCCAGGGATTGCCTTTTCTACAGTAAATTTTGCAAAAAATTATTTTCTACTGTCGCAAATTTTAATTGCGCCAGGGATTGCCTTTTCTATAGTAAATTATTCAAAAAATAATTTTTTACTGTCGCAAACTTTAATTACGCCAGGGATTGCCTTTTCTATAGTAAATTATTCAAAAACTAATTTTTTACTGTAGCAAATTTTAATTACGCCAGGTATTGCCTTTTCTATAGTAAATTATTTAAAAGCTAATTTTTAACTGTCGCATGTTTTAATTACGCCAGGGATTGCCTTTCTATAGTAAATTTTTCACAAATTAATTTTTAACTGTCGCAAGTTTTAATTACGCCAGGGATTGCCTTTTCTATTGTAAATTTTTCAAAAATTAATTTTTTACTGTAGCAAATTTTAAATACGCCAGGGATTGCCTTTCTATAGTAAATTTTTCAAAAATAATTTTTTACTGTCGCAAATTTTAAATATGCCAGGGATTGCCATTTCTACGGTAAATTTTTCAAAAACTATTTTTTTACTGTCGCAAGTTTTAATTACGCCAGGGATTGCCTTTTCTATAGTAAATTTTTCACAAATTAATTTTTAACTGTCGCAAGTTTTAATTACGCCAGGGATTGCCTTTTCTATAGTATATTTTTCAAAAATTAATTTTTTACTGTAGCAAATTTTAAATAAGCCAGGGATTGCCTTTTCTATAGTAAATTTTTCAAAAAATAATTTTTTACTGTCGCAAATTTTAAATATGCCAGGGATTGCCTTTTCTACAGTAAATTTTTCAAAAAATAATTTTTTACTGTCGCAAATTTTAAATACGCCAGGGATTGCCTTTTCTACAGTAAATTTTTCAAAAATTAATTTTTTACTGTCGCAAGTTTTAATTACGCCAGGGATTGCCCTTTTCTAAAGTAAATTTTTCAAAAACTATTTTTTTACTGTCGCAAGTTTTAATTACGCCAGGGATTGCCTTTTCTATAGTAAATTATTCAAAAACTAATTTTTAACTGTCGCAAGTTTTAATTACGCCAGGGATTGCCTTTTCTATAGTAAATTTTTCACAAATTAATTTTTTACTGTAGCAAATTTTAAATACGCCAGGGATTGCCTTTTCTATAGTAAATTTTTCAAAAAATAATTTTTTACTCTCGCAAATTTTAAATACGCCAGGGATTGCCTTTTCTATAGTAAATTATTCAAAAACTAATTTTTTACTGTAGCAAATTTTAATTACGCCAGGGATTGACTTTTCTATAGTAAATTATTTAAAAACTAATTTTTAACTGTCGCAAGTTTTAATTACGCCAGGTATTGCCTTTCTATAGTAAATTTTCACAAATTAATTTTTAACTGTCGCAAGTTTTAATTACGCCAGGGATTGCCTTTTCTATAGTAAATTTTTCAAAAATTAATTTTTTATTGTCGCAAATTTTAAATATGCCAGGGATTGCCTTTTCTACGGTAAATTTTTCAAAAAATAATTTTTTACTGTCGCAATTTTTAAATACGCCAGGGATTGCCTTTTCTATAGTAAATTTTTCAAAAACTAATTTTTTACTGTCGCAAATTTTAATTACGCCAGGGATTGTCTTTTCTATAGTAAATTTTTCAAAAAATAATTTTATACTGTCGCAAATTTTAATTGCGCCAAGGATTGCCTTTTATATAGTAAATTTTTCAAAAAATAATTTTCTACTGTCGCAAATTTTAAATACGCCAGGGATTGCCTTTTCTTTAGTAAATTTTTCAAAAATTAATTTTTTACTGTCGCAAATTTTAAATATGCCAGGGATTGCCTTTTCTACAGTAAATTTTTCAAAAAATAATTTTTTACTGTCGCAAATTTTAAATACGCCAGGGATTGCCTTTTCTACAGTAAATTTTTCAAAAATTAATTTTTTACTGTCGCAAGTTTTAATTACGCCAGGGATTGCCTTTTCTATAGTAAATTTTTCAAAAAATAATTTTCAACTGTCGCAAATTTTAATTGCGCCAGGGATTGCCTTTTCTATAGTAAATTATTCAAAAAATAATTTTTTACTGTCGCAAACTTTAATTACGCCAAGGATTGCCTTTTCTATAGTAAATAATTCAAAAACTAATTTTTTACTGTAGCAAATTTTAATTACGCCAGGGATTGCCTTTTCTATAGTAAATTATTTAAAAACTAATTTTTAACTTTCGAAAATTTTAAATATGCCAGGGATTGCCTTTTCTACAGTAAATTTTTCAAAAAATAATTTTTTACTGTCGCAAATTTTAAATACGCCAAGGATTGCCTTTTCTACAGTAAATTTTTCAAAAATTAATTTTTTACTGTCGGAAGTTTTAATTACGCCAGGGATTGCCATTTCTATAGTACATTTTTCAAAAACTATTTTTTTACTGTCGCAAGTTTTAATTACGCCAGGGATTGCCTTTTCTATAGTAAATTATTCAAAAACTAATTTTTAACTGTCGCAAGTTTTAATTACGCCAGGGATTGCCTTTTCTATAGTAAATTTTTCACAAATTAATTTTTTACTGTAGCAAATTTTAAATACGCCAGGGATTGGCTTTTCTATAGTAAATTTTTCAAAAAATAATTTTTTACTGTCGCAAATTTTAAATACGCCAGGGATTGCCTTTTCTACAGTAAATTTTTCAAAAAATAATTTTCTACTGTCGCAAATTTTAAATACGCCAGGGATTGCCTTTTCTACTGTACATTTTTCAAAAAATAATTTTCTAATGTCGCAAATTTTTATTGCGCCAGGGATTGCCTTTTCTATAGTAAATTATTCAAAAAATAATTTTTTACTGTCGCAAATTTTAATTACGCCAGGGATTGCCTTTTCTATAGTAAATTATTCAAAAACTAATTTTTTACTGTAGCAAATTTTAATTACGCCAGGGATTGCCTTTTCTATAGTAAATTATTCAAAAAATATTTTTTTACTGTCGCAAATTTTAAATACGCCAGGGATTGCCTTTCCTATAGTAAATTTTTCAAAAAATAATTTTTTACTGTCGCAAATTTTAAATATGCCAGGGATTGCCTTTTCTACAGTAAATTTTTCAAAAAATAATTTTCTACTGTCGCAAATTTTAATTGCGCCAGGGATTGCCTTTTCTATAGTAAATTTTTCAAAAAATAATTTTATACTGTCGCAAATTTTAATTGCGCCAGGGATTGCCTTTTCTATAGTAAATTATTCAAAAAATATTTTTTTACTGTCGCAAATTTTAAATACGCCAGGGATTGCCTTTTCTGTAGTAAATTTTGCAAAAAATAATTTTTTAATGTCGCAAATTTTAAATACGCCAGGGAATGCCTTTTCTACAGTAAATTTTGCAAAAAATAATTTTCTACTTTCGCAAATTTTAATTACGCCAGGGATTGCCTTTTCTACAGTAAATTTTTCAAACACAAATTTTTTACTGTCGCAAATTTTAATTACGCCAGGGATTGCCTTTCTATAGTAAATTTTTCAAAAAATAATTTTTTACTGTCGCAAGTTTTAACTGCGCCAGGGATTGCCTTTTCTACAGTAAATTTTTCAAAAAATAATTTTTTACTGTCGCATATTTTAATTACGCCAGGGTTTGCCTTTTCTATAGTAAATTATTCAAAAACTAATTTTTAACTGTCGCAAGTTTTAATTACGCCAGGGATTGCCTTTTCTATAGTAAATTTTTCAAAAATTAATTTTTTACTGTCGCAAATTTTAAATACGCCAGGGATTGCCCTTTCTACAGTAAATTTTTCAAAAATTAATTTTTTACTGTCGCAAATTTTAAATACGCCAGGGATTGCCTTTTCTACAGTAAATTTTTCAAAAAATAATTTTTTACTTTCGCAAGTTTTAATTACGCCAGGGATTGCCTCTTCTACAGTAAATTTTTCAAAAACTAATTTTTTACTGTCGCAAATTTTAATTACGCCAGGGATTGCCTTTTCTATAGTAAATTTTTCAAAAAATTATTTTTTACTGTCGCAAGTTTTAATTGCGCCAGGGATTGCCTTTTCTACAGTAAATTTTTCAAAAAATAATTTTTTACTGTCGCAAATTTTAATTACGCCAGGTATTGCCTTTTCTATAGTAAATTATTCAAAAACTAATTTTTAACTGTCGCAAGTTTTAATTACGCCAGGGATTGCCTCTTCTATAGTAAATTTTTCAAAAATTAATTTTTTACTGTCGCAAATTTTAAATACGCCAGGGATTGCCTTTTCTACTGTAAATTTTTCAAAAAATAATTTTCTACTGTCGCAAATTTTAATTACGCCAGGGATTGCCTTTTCTATAGTAAATTATTCAAAAACTAATTTTTAACTGTCGCAAGTTTTAATTGCGCCAGGGATTGCCTTTTCTACAGTAAATTTTTCAAAAAATAATTTTTTACTGTCGCAAATTTTAATTACGCCAGGGATTGCCTTTTCTATAGTGAATTATTCAAAAACTAATTTTTAACTGTCGCAAGTTTTAATTACGCCAGGGATTGCCTTTTCTATAGTTAATTTTTCAAAAATTAATTTTATACTGTCACAAATTTTAATTGCGCCAGGGATTGCCTTTGCTATAGTAAATTTTTCAAAAAATAATTTTCTACTGTCGCAAATTTTAATTGCGCCAGGGTTTGCCTTTGTTATAGTAAATTTTTCACAAATTTATTTTTTACTGTAGCAAATTTTAAATACGCCAGGGATTGCCTTTTCTACAGTAAATTTTTCAAAAAATAATTTTCTACTGTCGCAAATTTTAATTGCGCCAGGGATTGCCTTTTCTATAGTAAATTATTCAAAAAATAATATTTTACTGTCGCAAATTTTAATTACGCCAGGGATTGCCTTTTCTATAGTAAATTATTCAAAAACTATTTTTTTACTGTAGCAAATTATAATTACGTCTAGGATTGCCTTTTATTTAGTAAATTATTTAAAAACTAATTTTTAATTGTTGCAAGTTTTAATTACGCCAGGGATTGCCTTTTCTATAGTAAATTTTTCACAAATTAAATTTTAACTGTCGCAAGTTTTAATTACGCCAGGGATTGCCTTTTCTATAGTAAATTTTTCAAAAATTAATTTTTTACTGTAGCAAATTTTAAATACGCCAGGGATTGCCTTTTCTATAGTAAATTTTTCAAAAAATAATTTTTTACTGTCGCAAATTTTAAATATGCCAGGGATTGCCTTTTTTACAGTAAATTTTTCAAAAAATAATTTTTTACTGTCGCAATTTTTAAATACGCCAGGGCTTGCCTTTTCTATAGTAAATTTTTCAAAAACTAATTTTTTACTGTCGCAAATTTTAATTACGCCAGGAATTGCCTTTTCTATAGTAAATTTTTCAAAAAATAATTTTATACTGTCGCAAATTTTAATTGCGCCAAGGATTACCTTTTCTATAGTAAATTTTTCAAAAAATAATTTTCTACTGTCGCAAATTTTAAATACGCCAGGGATTGCCTTTTCTTTGGTAAATTTTTCAAAAATTAATTTTTTACTGTCGCAAATATTAAATCCGCCAGGGATTGCCTTTTCTATAGTAAATTATTCAAAAAATAATTTTTTACTGTCGCAAATTTTAATTAAGCCAGGGATTGCCTTTTCTATAGTAAATTTTTCACAAATTAATATTTTACTGTAGCAAATTTTAAATACGCCAGGGATTGCCTTTTCTATAGTAAATTTTTCAAAAATTAATTTTTTACTGTCGCAAATTTTAAATACGCCAGGGATTGCCTTTTCTACAGTAAATTTTGCAAAAAATTATTTTCTACTGTCGCAAATTTTAATTGCGCCAGGGATTGCCTTTTCTATAGTAAATTTTTCAAAAAATAATTTTATACTGTCGCAAATTTTTATTGCGCCAGGGATTGCCTTTTCTATAGTAAATTATTCAAAAAATAATTTTTTACTGTCGCGAATTTTAAATACGCCAGCGATTGCTTTTTCTATAGTAAATTTTGCAAAAAATAATTTTTTAATGTCGCAAATTTTAAATACGCCAGGGATTGCTTTTTCTACAGTAAATTTTGCAAAAAATAATTTTCTACTGTCGCAAGTTTTAACTGCGCCAGGGATTGCCTTTTCTACAGTAAATTTTTCAAAAAATAATTTTTTACTGTCGCAAATTTTAATTACGCCAGGGATTGCCTTTTCTATAGTAAATTATTCAAAAACTAATTTTTAACTGTCGCAAGTTTTAATTACGCCAGGGATTGCCTTTTCTATAGTAAATTTTTCAAAAACTAATTTTTTACTGTCGCAAATTTTAATTACGCCAGGGATTGCCTTTTCTATAGTAAATTTTTCAAAAAATAATTTTATACTATCGCAAATTTTAATTGCGTCAAGGATTGCCTTTTCTATAGTAAATTTTTCAAAAAATAATTTTCTACTGTCGCAAATTTTAAATACGCCAGGGATTGCCTTTTCTTTAGTAAATTTTTCAAAAATTAATTTTTTACTGTCGCAAATATTAAATCCGCCAGGGATTGCCTTTTCTATAGTAAATTATTCAAAAAATAATTTTTTACTGTCGCAAATTTTAATTGCGCCAAGGATTGCCTTTTCTATAGTAAATTTTTCGAAAAATAATTTTCTACTGTCGCAAATTTTAAATACGCCAGGGATTGCCTTTTCTTTAGTAAATTTTTCAAAAATTAATTTTTTACTGTCGCAAATATTAAATCCGCCAGGGATTGCCTTTTCTATAGTAAATTATTCAAAAAATAATTTTTTACTGTCGCAAATTTTAAATATGCCAGGGATTGCCTTTTTTACAGTAAATTTTTCAAAAAATAATTTTTTACTGTCGCAATTTTTAAATACGCCAGGGCTTGCCTTTTCTATAGTAAATTTTTCAAAAACTAATTTTTTACTGTCGCAAATTTTAATTACGTCAGGGATTGCCTTTTCTATAGTAAATTTTTCAAAAAATAATTTTATACTGTCGCAAATTTTAATTGCGCCAAGGATTGCCTTTTCTATAGTAAATTTTTCAAAAAATAATTTTCTACTGTCGCAAATTTTAAATACGCCAGGGATTGCCTTTTCTTTGGTAAATTTTTCAAAAATTAATTTTTTACTGTCGCAAATATTAAATCCGCCAGGGATTGCCTTTTCTATAGTAAATTATTCAAAAAATAATTTTTTACTGTCGCAAATTTTAAATACGCCAGGGATTGCCTTTTCTATAGTAAATTATTCAAAAAATAATATTTTACTGTCGCAAATTTTAATTACGCCAGGGATTGCCTTTTCTATAGTAAATTATTCAAAAACTATTTTTTTACTGTAGCAAATTATAAATACGCCTAGGATTGCCTTTTATTTAGTAAATTATTTAAAAACTAATTTTTAATTGTCGCAAGTTTTAATTACGCCAGGGATTGCCTTTTCTATAGTAAATTTTTCACAAATTAAATTTTAACTGTCGCAAGTTTTAATTACGCCAGGGATTGCCTTTTCTATAGTAAATTTTTCAAAAATTAATTTTTTACTGTAGCAAATTTTAAATACGCCAGGGATTGCCTTTTCTATAGTAAATTTTTCAAAAAATAATTTTTTACTGTCGCAAATTTTAAATATGCCAGGGATTGCCTTTTTTACAGTAAATTTTTCAAAAAATAATTTTTTACTGTCGCAATTTTTAAATACGCCAGGGCTTGCCTTTTCTATAGTAAATTTTTCAAAAACTAATTTTTTACTGTCGCAAATTTTAATTACGCCAGGGATTGCCTTTTCTATAGTAAATTTTTCAAAAAATAATTTTATACTGTCGCAAATTTTAATTGCGCCAAGGATTGCCTTTTCTATAGTAAATTTTTCAAAAAATAATTTTCTACTGTCGCAAATTTTAAATACGCCAGGGATTGCCTTTTCTTTGGTAAATTTTTCAAAAATTAATTTTTTACTGTCGCAAATATTAAATCCGCCAGGGATTGCCTTTTCTATAGTAAATTATTCAAAAAATAATTTTTTACTGTCGCAAATTTTAATTAAGCCAGGGATTGCCTTTTCTACTGTAAATTTTTCAAAAAATAATTTTCTACTGTCGCAAATTTTAATTACGCCAGGGATTGCCTTTTCTATAGTAAATTATTCAAAAACTAATTTTTAACTGTCGCAAGTTTTAATTGCGCCAGGGATTGCCTTTTCTACAGTAAATTTTTCAAAAAATAATTTTTTACTGTCGCAAATTTTAATTACGCCAGGGATTGCCTTTTCTATAGTGAATTATTCAAAAACTAATTTTTAACTGTAGCAAGTTTTAATTACTCCAGGGATTGCCTTTTCTATAGTTAATTTTTCAAAAATTAATTTTATACTGTCACAAATTTTAATTGCGCCAGGGATTGCCTTTGCTATAGTAAATTTTTCAAAAAATAATTTTCTACTGTCGCAAATTTTAATTGCGCCAGGGTTTGCCTTTGTTATAGTAAATTTTTCACAAATTAATTTTTTACTGTAGCAAATTTTAAATACGCCAGGGATTGCCTTTTCTACAGTAAATTTTTCAAAAAATAATTTTCTACTGTCGCAAATTTTAATTGCGCCAGGGATTGCCTTTTCTATAGTAAATTATTCAAAAAATAATATTTTACTGTCGCAAATTTTAATTACGCCAGGGATTGCCTTTTCTATAGTAAATTATTCAAAAATTATTTTTTTACTGTAGCAAATTATAATTACGCCTAGGATTGCCTTTTATTTAGTAAATTATTTAAAAACTAATTTTTAATTGTCGCAAGTTTTAATTACGCCAGGGATTGCCTTTTCTATAGTAAATTTTTCACAAATTAAATTTTAACTGTCGCAAGTTTTAATTACGCCAGGGATTGCCTTTTCTATAGTAAATTTTTCAAAAATTAATTTTTTACTGTAGCAAATTTTAAATACGCCAGGGATTGCCTTTTCTATAGTAAATTTTTCAAAAAATAATTTTTTACTGTCGCAAATTTTAAATATGCCAGGGATTGCCTTTTTTACAGTAAATTTTTCAAAAAATAATTTTTTACTGTCGCAATTTTTAAATACGCCAGGGCTTGCCTTTTCTATAGTAAATTTTTCAAAAACTAATTTTTTACTGTCGCAAATTTTAATTACGCCAGGGATTGCCTTTTCTATAGTAAATTTTTCAAAAAATAATTTTATACTGTCGCAAATTTTAATTGCGCCAAGGATTGCCTTTTCTATAGTAAATTTTTCAAAAAATAATTTTCTACTGTCGCAAATTTTAAATACGCCAGGGATTGCCTTTTCTTTGGTAAATTTTTCAAAAATTAATTTTTTACTGTCGCAAATATTAAATCCGCCAGGGATTGCCTTTTCTATAGTAAATTATTCAAAAAATAATTTTTTACTGTCGCAAATTTTAATTAAGCCAGGGATTGCCTTTTCTATAGTAAATTTTTCACAAATTAATTTTTTACTGTAGCAAATTTTAAATACGCCAGGGATTGCCTTTTCTATAGTAAATTTTTCAAAAATTAATTTTTTACTGTCGCAAATTTTAAATACGCCAGGGATTGCCTTTTCTACAGTAAATTTTGCAAAAAATTATTTTCTACTGTCGCAAATTTTAATTGCGCCAGGGATTGCCTTTTCTATAGTAAATTTTTCAAAAAATAATTTTATACTGTCGCAAATTTTTATTGCGCCAGGGATTGCCTTTTCTATAGTAAATTATTCAAAAAATAATTTTTTACTGTCGCGAATTTTAAATACGCCAGCGATTGCTTTTTCTATAGTAAATTTTGCAAAAAATAATTTTTTAATGTCGCAAATTTTAAATACGCCAGGGATTGCTTTTTCTACAGTAAATTTTGCAAAAAATAATTTTCTACTGTCGCAAATTTTAATTACGCCAGGGATTGCCTTTTCTAAGTAAATTTTTCAAAAACTAATTTTTTACTGTCGCAAATTTTAATTACGCCAGGGATTGCCTTTTCTATAGTAAATTTTTCAAAAAATAATTTTTTACTGCCGCAAGTTTTAACTGCGCCAGGGATTGCCTTTTCTACAGTAAATTTTTCAAAAAATAATTTTTTACTGTCGCAAATTTTAATTACGCCAGGGATTGCCTTTTCTATAGTAAATTATTCAAAAACTAATTTTTAACTGTCGCAAGTTTTAATTACGCCAGGGATTGCCTTTTCTATAGTAAATTTTTCAAAAACTAATTTTTTACTGTCGCAAATTTTAATTACGCCAGGGATTGCCTTTTCTATAGTAAATTTTTCAAAAAATAATTTTATACTATCGCAAATTTTAATTGCGCCAAGGATTGCCTTTTCTATAGTAAATTTTTCAAAAAATAATTTTCTACTGTCGCAAATTTTAAATACGCCAGGGATTGCCTTTTCTTTAGTAAATTTTTCAAAAATTAATTTTTTACTGTCGCAAATATTAAATCCGCCAGGGATTGCCTTTTCTATAGTAAATTATTCAAAAAATAATTTTTTACTGTCGCAAATTTTATTTGCGCCAAGGATTGCCTTTTCTATAGTAAATTTTTCAAAAAATAATTTTCTACTGTCGCAAATTTTAAATACGCCAGGGATTGCCTTTTCTTTAGTAAATTTTTCAAAAATTAATTTTTTACTGTCGCAAATATTAAATCCGCCAGGGATTGCCTTTTCTATAGTAAATTATTCAAAAAATAATTTTTTACTGTCGCAAATTTTAAATATGCCAGGGATTGCCTTTTTTACAGTAAATTTTTCAAAAAATAATTTTTTACTGTCGCAATTTTTAAATACGCCAGGGCTTGCCTTTTCTATAGTAAATTTTTCAAAAACTAATTTTTTACTGTCGCAAATTTTAATTACGCCAGGGATTGCCTTTTCTTTGGTAAATTTTTCAAAAATTAATTTTTTACTGTCGCAAATATTAAATCCGCCAGGGATTGCCTTTTCTATAGTAAATTATTCAAAAAATAATTTTTTACTGTCGCAAATTTTAAATACGCCAGGGATTGCCTTTTCTATAGTAAATTATTCAAAAAATAATATTTTACTGTCGGAAATTTTAATTACGCCAGGGATTGCCTTTTCTATAGTAAATTATTCAAAAACTATTTTTTTACTGTAGCAAATTATAATTACGCCTAGGATTGCCTTTTATTTAGTAAATTATTTAAAAACTAATTTTTAATTGTCGCAAGTTTTAATTACGCCAGGGATTGCCTTTTCTATAGTAAATTTTTCACAAATTAAATTTTAACTGTCGCAAGTTTTAATTACGCCAGGGATTGCCTTTTCTATAGTAAATTTTTCAAAAATTAATTTTCTACTGTCGCAAATTTTAAATACGCCAGGGATTGCCTTTTCTTTAGTAAATTTTTCAAAAATTAATTTTTTACTGTCGCAAATATTAAATCCGCCAGGGATTGCCTTTTCTATAGTAAATTATTCAAAAAATAATTTTTTACTGTCGCAAATTTTAATTGCGCCAAGGATTGCCTTTTCTATAGTAAATTTTTCAAAAAATAATTTTCTACTGTCGCAAATTTTAAATACGCCAGGGATTGCCTTTTCTTTAGTAAATTTTTCAAAAATTAATTTTTTACTGTCGCAAATATTAAATCCGCCAGGGATTGCCTTTTCTATAGTAAATTATTCAAAAAATAATTTTTTACTGTCGCAAATTTTAAATATGCCAGGGATTGCCTTTTTTACAGTAAATTTTTCAAAAAATAATTTTTTACTGTCGCAATTTTTAAATACGCCAGGGCTTGCCTTTTCTATAGTAAATTTTTCAAAAAATAATTTTCTACTGTCGCAAATTTTAAATACGCCAGGGATTGCCTTTTCTTTGGTAAATTTTTCAAAAATTAATTTTTTACTGTCGCAAATATTAAATCCGCCAGGGATTGCCTTTTCTATAGTAAATTATTCAAAAAATAATTTTTTACTGTCGCAAATTTTAATTAAGCCAGGGATTGCCTTTTCTATAGTAAATTTTTCACAAATTAATTTTTTACTGTAGCAAATTTTAAATACGCCAGGGATTGCCTTTTCTATAGTAAATTTTTCAAAAATTAATTTTTTACTGTCGCAAATTTTAATTACGCCAGGGATTGCCTTTTCTATAGTAAATTTTTCAAAAAATAATTTTATACTATCGCAAATTTTAATTGCGCCAAGGATTGCCTTTTCTATAGTAAATTTTTCAAAAAATAATTTTTTACTGTCGCAAATTTTAAATATGCCAGGGATTGCCTTTTTTACAGTAAATTTTTCAAAAATTAATTTTTTACTGTCGCAATTTTTAAATACGCCAGGGCTTGCCTTTTCTATAGTAAATTTTTCAAAAACTAATTTTTTACTGTCGCAAATTTTAATTACGCCAGGGATTGCCTTTTCTATAGTAAATTTTTCAAAAAATAATTTTATACTGTCGCAAATTTTAATTGCGCCAAGGATTGCCTTTTCTATAGTAAATTTTTCAAAAAATAATTTTCTACTGTCGCAAATTTTAAATACGCCAGGGATTGCCTTTTCTTTGGTAAATTTTTCAAAAATTAATTTTTTACTGTCGCAAATATTAAATCCGCCAGGGATTGCCTTTTCTATAGTAAATTATTCAAAAAATAATTTTTTACTGTCGCAAATTTTAATTAAGCCAGGGATTGCCTTTTCTATAGTAAATTTTTCACAAATTAATTTTTTACTGTAGCAAATTTTAAATACGCCAGGGATTGCCTTTTCTACAGTAAATTTTTCAAAAAATAATTTTCTACTGTCGCAAATTTTAATTGCGCCAGGGATTGCCTTTTCTATAGTAAATTATTCAAAAAATAATATTTTACTGTCGCAAATTTTAATTACGCCAGGGATTGCCTTTTCTATAGTAAATTATTCAAAAACTAATTTTTAACTGTCGCAAGTTTTAATTGCGCCAGGGATTGCCTTTTCTACAGTAAATTTTTCAAAAAATAATTTTTTACTGTCGCAAATTTTAATTACGCCAGGGATTGCCTTTTCTATAGTGAATTATTCAAAAACTAATTTTTAACTGTAGCAAGTTTTAATTACGCCAGGGATTGCCTTTTCTATAGTTAATTTTTCAAAAATTAATTTTAATACTGTCACAAATTTTAATTGCGCCAGGGATTGCCTTTGCTATAGTAAATTTTTCAAAAAATAATTTTCTACTGTCGCAAATTTTAATTGCGCCAGGGTTTGCCTTTGTTATAGTAAATTTTTCACAAATTAATTTTTTACTGTAGCAAATTTTAAATACGCCAGGGATTGCCTTTTCTACAGTAAATTTTTCAAAAAAATAATTTTCTACTGTCGCAAATTTTAATTGCGCCAGGGATTGCCTTTTCTATAGTAAATTATTCAAAAAATAATATTTTACTGTCGCAAATTTTAATTACGCCAGGGATTGCCTTTTCTATAGTAAATTATTCAAAAACTATTTTTTTACTGTAGCAAATTATAATTACGCCTAGGATTGCCTTTTATTTAGTAAATTATTTAAAAACTAATTTTTAATTGTCGCAAGTTTTAATTACGCCAGGGATTGCCTTTTCTATAGTAAATTTTTCACAAATTAAATTTTAACTGTCGCAAGTTTTAATTACGCCAGGGATTGCCTTTTCTATAGTAAATTTTTCAAAAATTAATTTTTTACTGTAGCAAATTTTAAATACGCCAGGGATTGCCTTTTCTATAGTAAATTTTTCAAAAAATAATTTTTTACTGTCGCAAATTTTAAATATGCCAGGGATTGCCTTTTTTACAGTAAATTTTTCAAAAAATAATTTTTTACTTTCGCAATTTTTAATACGCCAGGGCTTGCCTTTTCTATAGTAAATTTTTTACTGTCGCAAATTTTAGTTACGCCAGGGATTGCCTTTTCTATAGTAAATTTTTCAAAAAATAATTTTATACTGTCGCAAATTTTAATTGCGCCAAGGATTGCCTTTTCTATAGTAAATTTTTCAAAAAATAATTTTCTACTGTCGCAAATTTTAAATACGCCAGGGATTGCCTTTTCTTTGGTAAATTTTTCAAAAATTAATTTTTTACTGTCGCAAATATTAAATCCGCCAGGGATTGCCTTTTCTATAGTAAATTATTCAAAAAATAATTTTTTACTGTCGCAAATTTTAATTAAGCCAGGATTGCCTTTTCTATAGTAAATTTTTCACAAATTAATTTTTTACTGTAGCAAATTTTAAATACGCCAGGGATTGCCTTTTCTATAGTAAATTTTTCAAAAATTAATTTTTTACTGTCGCAAATTTTAAATACGCCAGGGATTGCCTTTTCTACAGTAAATTTTGCAAAAAATTATTTTCTACTGTCGCAAATTTTAATTGCGCCAGGGATTGCCTTTTCTATAGTAAATTTTTCAAAAAATAATTTTATACTGTCGCAAATTTTTATTGCGCCAGGGATTGCCTTTTCTATAGTAAATTATTCAAAAAATAATTTTTTACTGTCGCGAATTTTAATACGCCAGCGATTGCTTTTTCTATAGTAAATTTTGCAAAAAATAATTTTTTAATGTCGCAAATTTTAAATACGCCAGGGATTGCTTTTTCTACAGTAAATTTTGCAAAAAATAATTTTCTACTGTCGCAAATTTTAATTACGCCAGGGATTGCCTTTTCTAAGTAAATTTTTCAAAAACTAATTTTTTACTGTCGCAAATTTTAATTACGCCAGGGATTGCCTTTTCTATAGTAAATTTTTCAAAAAATAATTTTTTACTGCCGCAAGTTTTAACTGCGCCAGGGATTGCCTTTTCTACAGTAAATTTTTCAAAAAATAATTTTTTACTGTCGCAAATTTTAATTACGCCAGGGATTGCCTTTTCTATAGTAAATTATTCAAAAACTAATTTTTAACTGTCGCAAGTTTTAATTACGCCAGGGATTGCCTTTTCTATAGTAAATTTTTCAAAAACTAATTTTTTACTGTCGCAAATTTTAATTACGCCAGGGATTGCTTTTCTATAGTAAATTTTTCAAAAAATAATTTTATACTATCGCAAATTTTAATTGCGCCAAGGATTGCCTTTTCTATAGTAAATTTTTCAAAAAATAATTTTCTACTGTCGCAAATTTTAAATACGCCAGGGATTGCCTTTTCTTTAGTAAATTTTTCAAAAATTAATTTTTTACTGTCGCAAATATTAAATCCGCCAGGGATTGCCTTTTCTATAGTAAATTATTCAAAAAATAATTTTTTACTGTCGCAAATTTTAATTGCGCCAAGGATTGCCTTTTCTATAGTAAATTTTTCAAAAAATAATTTTCTACTGTCGCAAATTTTAAATACGCCAGGGATTGCCTTTACTTTAGTAAATTTTTCAAAAATTAATTTTTTACTGTCGCAAATATTAAATCCGCCAGGGATTGCCTTTTCTATAGTAAATTATTCAAAAAATAATTTTTTACTGTCGCAAATTTTAAATATGCCAGGGATTGCCTTTTTTACAGTAAATTTTTCAAAAAATAATTTTTTACTGTCGCAATTTTTAAATACGCCAGGGCTTGCCTTTTCTATAGTAAATTTTTCAAAAACTAATTTTTTACTGTCGCAAATTTTAATTACGCCAGGGATTGCCTTTTCTTTGGTAAATTTTTCAAAAATTAATTTTTTACTGTCGCAAATATTAAATCCGCCAGGGATTGCCTTTTCTATAGTAAATTATTCAAAAAATAATTTTTTACTGTCGCAAATTTTAAATACGCCAGGGATTGCCTTTTCTATAGTAAATTATTCAAAAAATAATATTTTACTGTCGGAAATTTTAATTACGCCAGGGATTGCCTTTTCTATAGTAAATTATTCAAAAACTATTTTTTTACTGTAGCAAATTATAATTACGCCTAGGATTGCCTTTTATTTAGTAAATTATTTAAAAACTAATTTTTAATTGTCGCAAGTTTTAATTACGCCAGGGATTGCCTTTTCTATAGTAAATTTTTCACAAATTAAATTTTAACTGTCGCAAGTTTTAATTACGCCAGGGATTGCCTTTTCTATAGTAAATTTTTCAAAAATTAATTTTCTACTGTCGCAAATTTTAAATACGCCAGGGATTGCCTTTTCTTTAGTAAATTTTTCAAAAATTAATTTTTTACTGTCGCAAATATTAAATCCGCCAGGGATTGCCTTTTCTATAGTAAATTATTCAAAAAATAATTTTTTACTGTCGCAAATTTTAATTGCGCCAAGGATTGCCTTTTCTATAGTAAATTTTTCAAAAAATAATTTTCTACTGTCGCAAATTTTAAATACGCCAGGGATTGCCTTTTCTTTAGTAAATTTTTCAAAAATTAATTTTTTACTGTCGCAAATATTAAATCCGCCAGGGATTGCCTTTTCTATAGTAAATTATTCAAAAAATAATTTTTTACTGTCGCAAATTTTAAATATGCCAGGGATTGCCTTTTTTACAGTAAATTTTTCAAAAAATAATTTTTTACTGTCGCAATTTTTAAATACGCCAGGTCTTGCCTTTTCTATAGTAAATTTTTCAAAAAATAATTTTCTACTGTCGCAAATTTTAAATACGCCAGGGATTGCCTTTTCTTTGGTAAATTTTTCAAAAATTAATTTTTTACTGTCGCAAATATTAAATCCGCCAGGGATTGCCTTTTCTATAGTAAATTATTCAAAAAATAATTTTTTACTGTCGCAAATTTTAATTAAGCCAGGGATTGCCTTTTCTATAGTAAATTTTTCACAAATTAATTTTTTACTGTAGCAAATTTTAAATACGCCAGGGATTGCCTTTTCTATAGTAAATTTTTCAAAAATTAATTTTTTACTGTCGCAAATTTTAATTACGCCAGGGATTGCCTTTTCTATAGTAAATTTTTCAAAAAATAATTTTATACTATCGCAAATTTTAATTGCGCCAAGGATTGCCTTTTCTATAGTAAATTTTTCAAAAAATAATTTTTTACTGTCGCAAATTTTAAATATGCCAGGGATTGCCTTTTTTACAGTAAATTTTTCAAAAAATAATTTTTTACTGTCGCAATTTTTAAATACGCCAGGGCTTGCCTTTTCTATAGTAAATTTTTCAAAAACTAATTTTTTACTGTCGCAAATTTTAATTACGCCAGGGATTGCCTTTTCTATAGTAAATTTTTCAAAAAATAATTTTATACTGTCGCAAATTTTAATTGCGCCAAGGATTGCCTTTTCTATAGTAAATTTTTCAAAAAATAATTTTCTACTGTCGCAAATTTTAAATACGCCAGGGATTGCCTTTTCTTTGGTAAATTTTTCAAAAATTAATTTTTTACTGTCGCAAATATTAAATCCGCCAGGGATTGCCTTTTCTATAGTAAATTATTCAAAAAATAATTTTTTACTGTCGCAAATTTTAATTAAGCCAGGGATTGCCTTTTCTATAGTAAATTTTTCACAAATTAATTTTTTACTGTAGCAAATTTTAAATACGCCAGGGATTGCCTTTTCTACAGTAAATTTTTCAAAAAATAATTTTCTACTGTCGCAAATTTTAATTGCGCCAGGGATTGCCTTTTCTATAGTAAATTATTCAAAAAATAATATTTTACTGTCGCAAATTTTAATTACGCCAGGAATTGCCTTTTCTATAGTAAATTATTCAAAAACTAATTTTTAACTGTCGCAAGTTTTAATTGCGCCAGGGATTGCCTTTTCTACAGTAAATTTTTCAAAAAATAATTTTTTACTGTCGCAAATTTTAATTACGCCAGGGATTTCCTTTTCTATAGTGAATTATTCAAAAACTAATTTTTAACTGTAGCAAGTTTTAATTACGCCAGGGATTGCCTTTTCTATAGTTAATTTTTCAAAAATTAATTTTATACTGTCACAAATTTTAATTGCGCCAGGGATTGCCTTTGCTATAGTAAATTTTTCAAAAAATAATTTTCTACTGTCGCAAATTTTAATTGCGCCAGGGTTTGCCTTTGTTATAGTAAATTTTTCACAAATTAATTTTTTACTGTAGCAAATTTTAAATACGCCAGGGATTGCCTTTTCTACAGTAAATTTTTCAAAAAATAATTTTCTACTGTCGCAAATTTTAATTGCGCCAGGGATTGCCTTTTCTATAGTAAATTATTCAAAAAATAATATTTTACTGTCGCAAATTTTAATTACGCCAGGGTTTGCCTTTTCTATAGTAAATTATTCAAAAACTATTTTTTTACTGTAGCAAATTATAATTACGCCTAGGATTGCCTTTTATTTAGTAAATTATTTAAAAACTAATTTTTAATTGTCGCAAGTTTTAATTACGCCAGGGATTGCCTTTTCTATAGTAAATTTTTCACAAATTAAATTTTAACTGTCGCAAGTTTTAATTACGCCAGGGATTGCCTTTTCTATAGTAAATTTTTCAAAAATTAATTTTTTACTGTAGCAAATTTTAAATACGCCAGGGATTGCCTTTTCTATAGTAAATTTTTCAAAAAATAATTTTTTACTGTCGCAAATTTTAAATATGCCAGGGATTGCCTTTTTTACAGTAAATTTTTCAAAAAATAATTTTTTACTGTCGCAATTTTTAAATACGCCAGGGCTTGCCTTTTCTATAGTAAATTTTTTACTGTCGCAAATTTTAATTACGCCAGGGATTGCCTTTTCTATAGTAAATTTTTCAAAAAATAATTTTATACTGTCGCAAATTTTAATTGCGCCAAGGATTGCCTTTTCTATAGTAAATTTTTCAAAAAATAATTTTCTACTGTCGCAAATTTTAAATACGCCAGGGATTGCCTTTTCTTTGGTAAATTTTTCAAAAATTAATTTTTTACTGTCGCAAATATTAAATCCGCCAGGGATTGCCTTTTCTATAGTAAATTATTCAAAAAATAATTTTTTACTGTCGCAAATTTTAATTAAGCCAGGGATTGCCTTTTCTATAGTAAATTTTTCACAAATTAATTTTTTACTGTAGCAAATTTTAAATACGCCAGGGATTGCCTTTTCTATAGTAAATTTTTCAAAAATTAATTTTTTACTGTCGCAAATTTTAAATACGCCAGGGATTGCCTTTTCTACAGTAAATTTTGCAAAAAATTATTTTCTACTGTCGCAAATTTTAATTGCGCCAGGGATTGCCTTTTCTATAGTAAATTTTTCAAAAAATAATTTTATACTGTCGCAAATTTTTATTGCGCCAGGGATTGCCTTTTCTATAGTAAATTATTCAAAAAATAATTTTTTACTGTCGCGAATTTTAAATACGCCAGCGATTGCTTTTTCTATAGTAAATTTTGCAAAAAATAATTTTTTAATGTCGCAAATTTTAAATACGCCAGGGATTGCTTTTTCTACAGTAAATTTTGCAAAAAATAATTTTCTACTGTCGCAAATTTTAATTACGCCAGGGATTGCCTTTTCTAAGTAAATTTTTCAAAAACTAATTTTTTACTGTCGCAAATTTTAATTACGCCAGGGATTGCCTTTTCTATAGTAAATTTTTCAAAAAATAATTTTTTACTGCCGCAAGTTTTAACTGCGCCAGGGATTGCCTTTTCTACAGTAAATTTTTCAAAAAATAATTTTTTACTGTCGCAAATTTTAATTACGCCAGGGATTGCCTTTTCTATAGTATATTATTCAAAAACTAATTTTTAACTGTCGCAAGTTTTAATTACGCCAGGGATTGCCTTTTCTATAGTAAATTTTTCAAAAACTAATTTTTTACTGTCGCAAATTTTAATTACGCCAGGGATTGCCTTTTCTATAGTAAATTTTTCAAAAAATAATTTTATACTATCGCAAATTTTAATTGCGCCAAGGATTGCCTTTTCTATAGTAAATTTTTCAAAAAATAATTTTCTACTGTCGCAAATTTTAAATACGCCAGGGATTGCCTTTTCTTTAGTAAATTTTTCAAAAATTAATTTTTTACTGTCGCAAATATTAAATCCGCCAGGGATTGCCTTTTCTATAGTAAATTATTCAAAAAATAATTTTTTACTGTCGCAAATTTTAATTGCGCCAAGGATTGCCTTTTCTATAGTAAATTTTTCAAAAAATAATTTTCTACTGTCGCAAATTTTAAATACGCCAGGGATTGCCTTTTCTTTAGTAAATTTTTTCAAAAATTAATTTTTTACTGTCGCAAATATTAAATCCGCCAGGGATTGCCTTTTCTATAGTAAAATTATTCAAAAAAATAATTTTTTACTGTCGCAAATTTTAAATATGCCAGGGATTGCCTTTTTTACAGTAAATTTTTCAAAAAATAATTTTTTACTGTCGCAATTTTTAAATACGCCAGGGCTTGCCTTTTCTATAGTAAATTTTTCAAAAACTAATTTTTTACTGTCGCAAATTTTAATTACGCCAGGGATTGCCTTTTCTTTGGTAAATTTTTCAAAAATTAATTTTTTACTGTCGCAAATATTAAATCCGCCAGGGATTGCCTTTTCTATAGTAAATTATTCAAAAAATAATTTTTTACTGTCGCAAATTTTAATACGCCAGGGATTGCCTTTTCTATAGTAAATTATTCAAAAAATAATATTTTACTGTCGGAAATTTTAATTACGCCAGGGATTGCCTTTTCTTTAGTAAATTATTCAAAAACTATTTTTTTACTGTAGCAAATTATAATTACGCCCTAGGATTGCCTTTTATTTAGTAAATTATTTAAAAACTAATTTTTAATTGTCGCAAGTTTTAATTACGCCAGGGATTGCCTTTTCTATAGTAAATTTTTCACAAATTAAATTTTAACTGTCGCAAGTTTTAATTACGCCAGGGATTGCCTTTTCTATAGTAAATTTTTCAAAAATTAATTTTCTACTGTCGCAAATTTTTAAATACGCCAGGGATTGCCTTTTCTTTAGTAAATTTTTCAAAAAATTAATTTTTTACTGTCGCAAATATTAAATCCGCCAGGGATTGCCTTTTCTATAGTAAATTATTCAAAAAATAATTTTTTACTGTCGCAAATTTTAATTGCGCCAAGGATTGCCTTTTCTATAGTAAATTTTTCAAAAAATAATTTTCTACTGTCGCAAATTTTAAATACGCCAGGGATTGCCTTTTCTTTAGTAAATTTTTCAAAAACTAATTTTTTACTGTCGGCAAATATTAAATCCGCCAGGGGATTGCCTTTTCTATAGTAAATTATTCAAAAAATAATTTTTTTACTGTCGCAAATTTTAAATATGCCAGGGATTGCCTTTTTTACAGTAAATTTTTCAAAAAATAATTTTTTACTGTCGCAAATTTTAAATACGCCAGGGATTGCCTTTTCTTTAGTAAATTTTTCAAAAACTAATTTTTTACTGTCGCAAATATTAAATCCGCCAGGGATTGCCTTTTCTATAGTAAATTATTCAAAAAATAATTTTTTTACTGTCGCAAATTTTAATTAAGCCAGGGATTGCCTTTTCTATAGTAAATTTTTCACAAATTAATTTTTTACTGTAGCAAATTTTAAATACGCCAGGGATTGCCTTTTCTATAGTAAATTTTTCAAAAATTAATTTTTTACTGTCGCAAATTTTAATTACGCCAGGGATTGCCTTTTCTATAGTAAATTTTTCAAAAAATAATTTTATACTATCGCAAATTTTAATTGCGCCAAGGATTGCCTTTTCTATAGTAAATTTTTCAAAACATTATTTTTTACTGTCGCAAATTTTAAATATGCCAGGGATTGCCTTTTTTACAGTAAATTTTTCAAAAAATAATTTTTTACTGTCGCAATTTTTAAATACGCCAGGGCTTGCCTTTTCTATAGTAAATTTTTCAAAAACTAATTTTTTACTGTCGCAAATTTTAATTACGCCAGGGATTGCCTTTTCTATAGTAAATTTTTCAAAAAATAATTTTATACTGTCGCAAATTTTAATTGCGCCAAGGATTGCCTTTTCTATAGTAAATTTTTCAAAAAATAATTTTCTACTGTCGCAAATTTTAAATACGCCAGGGATTGCCTTTTCTTTGGTAAATTTTTCAAAAATTAATTTTTTACTGTCGCAAATATTAAATCCGCCAGGGATTGCCTTTTCTATAGTAAATTATTCAAAAAATAATTTTTTACTGTCGCAAATTTTAATTAAGCCAGGGATTGCCTTTTCTATAGTAAATTTTTCACAAATTAATTTTTTACTGTAGCAAATTTTAAATACGCCAGGGATTGCCTTTTCTACAGTAAATTTTTCAAAAAATAATTTTCTACTGTCGCAAATTTTAATTGCGCCAGGGATTGCCTTTTCTATAGTAAATTATTCAAAAAATAATATTTTACTGTCGCAAATTTTAATTACGCCAGGGATTTCCTTTTCTATAGTAAATTATTCAAAAACTATTTTTTTACTGTAGCAAATTATAATTACGCCTAGGATTGCCTTTTATTTAGTAAATTATTTAAAAACTAATTTTTAATTGTCGCAAGTTTTAATTACGCCAGGGATTGCCTTTTCTATAGTAAATTTTTCACAAATTAAATTTTAACTGTCGCAAGTTTTAATTACGCCAGGGATTGCCTGTTCTATAGTAAATTTTTCAAAAATTAATTTTTTACTGTAGCAAATTTTAAATACGCCAGGGATTGCCTTTTCTATAGTAAATTTTTCAAAAAATAATTTTTTACTGTCGCAAATTTTAAATATGCCAGGGATTGCCTTTTTTACAGTAAATTTTTCAAAAAATAATTTTTTACTGTCGCAATTTTTAAATACGCCAGGGCTTGCCTTTTCTATAGTAAATTTTTCAAAAACTAATTTTTTACTGTCGCAAATTTTAATTACGCCAGGGATTGCCTTTTCTATAGTAAATTTTTCAAAAAATAATTTTATACTGTCGCAAATTTTAATTGCGCCAAGGATTGCCTTTTCTATAGTAAATTTTTCAAAAAATAATTTTCTACTGTCGCAAATTTTAAATACGCCAGGGATTGCCTTTTCTTTGGTAAATTTTTCAAAAATTAATTTTTTACTGTCGCAAATATTAAATCCGCCAGGGATTGCCTTTTCTATAGTAAATTATTCAAAAAATAATTTTTTACTGTCGCAAATTTTAATTAAGCCAGGGATTGCCTTTTCTATAGTAAATTTTTCACAAATTAATTTTTTACTGTAGCAAATTTTAAATACGCCAGGGATTGCCTTTTCTATAGTAAATTTTTCAAAAATTAATTTTTTACTGTCGCAAATTTTAAATACGCCAGGGATTGCCTTTTCTACAGTAAATTTTGAAAAAAATTATTTTCTACTGTCGCAAATTTTAATTGCGCCAGGGATTGCCTTTTCTATAGTAAATTTTTCAAAAAATAATTTTTTACTGTCGCGAGTTTTAAATACGCCAGCGATTGCTTTTTCTATAGTAAATTTTGCAAAAAATAATTTTTTAATGTCGCAAATTTTAAATACGCCAGGGATTGCTTTTTCTACAGTAAATTTTGCAAAAAATAATTTTCTACTGTCGCAAATTTTAATTACGCCAGGGATTGCCTTTTCTAAGTAAATTTTTCAAAAACTAATTTTTTACTGTCGCAAATTTTAATTACGCCAGGGATTGCCTTTTCTATAGTAAATTTGTCAAAAAATAATTTTTTACTGCCGCAAGTTTTAACTGCGCCAGGGATTGCCTTTTCTACAGTAAATTTTTCAAAAAATAATTTTTTACTGTCGCAAATTTTAATTACGCCAGGGATTGCCTTTTCTATAGTAAATTATTCAAAAACTAATTTTTAACTGTCGCAAGTTTTAATTACGCCAGGGATTGCCTTTTCTATAGTAAATTTTTCAAAAACTAATTTTTTACTGTCGCAAATTTTAATTACGCCAGGGATTGCCTTTTCTATAGTAAATTTTTCAAAAAATAATTTTATACTATCGCAAATTTTAATTGCGCCAAGGATTGCCTTTTCTATAGTAAATTTTTCAAAAAATAATTTTCTACTGTCGCAAATTTTAAATACGCCAGGGATTGCCTTTTCTTTAGTAAATTTTTCAAAAATTAATTTTTTACTGTCGCAAATATTAAATCCGCCAGGGATTGCCTTTTCTATAGTAAATTATTCAAAAAATAATTTTTTACTGTCGCAAATTTTAATTGCGCCAAGGATTGCCTTTTCTATAGTAAATTTTTCAAAAAATAATTTTCTACTGTCGCAAATTTTAAATACGCCAGGGATTGCCTTTTCTATAGTAAATTTTTCAAAAATTAATTTTTTACTGTCGCAAATTTTAAATACGCCAGGGATTGCCTTTTCTACAGTAAATTTTTCAAAAAATAATTTTCTACTGTCGCAAATTTTAATTGCGCCAGGGATTGCCTTTTATATAGTAAATTTTTAAAAAAATAATTTTATACTGTCACAAATTTTAATTGCGCCAGGTATTGCCTTTTCTATATTAAATTATTCAAAAAATAATTTTTTACTGTCGCAAATTTTAAATACGCCAGGGATTGTCTTTTCTTTAGTAAATTTTGCAAAAAATAATTTTTTAATGTCGCAAATTTTAAATACGCCAGGGATTGCCTTTTCTATAGTAAATTTTTCACAAATTAATTTTTTACTGTAGCAAATTTTGAATACGCCAGGGATTGCCTTTTCTACAGTAAATTTTTCAAAAATTAATTTTTTACTGTCGCAAATTTTAGATATGCCAGGGATTGCCTTTTCTACAGTAAATTTTTCAAAAAATAATTTTTTACTGTCGCAATTTTTAAATACGCCAGGGATTGCCTTTTCTATAGTAAATTTTTCAAAAACTAATTTTTTACTGTCGCAAATTTTAATTACGCCAGGGATTGCCTTTTCTATAGTAAATTTTTCAAAAAATAATTTTATACTGTCGCAAATTTTAATTGCGCCAAGGATTGCCTTTCTATAGTAAATTTTTCAAAAAATAATTTTCTACTGTCGCAAATTTTAACTACGCCAGGGATTGCCTTTTCTTTAGTAAATTTTTCAAAAATTAATTTTTTACTGTCGCAAATATTAAATCCGCCAGGGAGTGCCTTTTCTATAGTAAATTATTCAAAAAATAATTTTTTACTGTCGCAAATTTTAATTACGCCAGGGATTGCCTTTTCTATAGTAAATTTTTCACAAATTAATTTTTTACTGTAGCAAATTTTAAATACGCCAGGGTTTGCCTTTTCTATAGTAAATTTTTCAAAAATTAATTTTTTACTGTCGCAAATTTTAAATACGCCAGGGATTGCCTTTTCTACAGTAAATTTTTCAAAAAATAATTTTCTACTGTCGCAAATTTTAATTGCGCCAGGGATTGCCTTTTCTACAGTAAATTTTTCAAAAAATAATTTTATACTGTCGCAAATTTTAATTGTGCCAGGGATTGCCTTTTCTATAGTAAATTATTCAAAAAATAATTTTTTAATGTCGCAAATTTTAAATACGCCAGGGATTGCCTTTTCTATAGTAAATTTTTCAAAAAATAATTTTTTAATGTCGCAAATTTTAAATACGCCAGGGATTGCCCTTTCTACAGTAAATTTTGCAAAAAATAATTTTCTACTGTCGCAAATTTTAATTACGCCAGGGATTGCCTTTTCTACAGTAAATTTTTCAAAAACTAATTTTTTACTGTCGCAAATTTTTATTACGCCAGGGATTGCCTTTTCTATAGTAAATTTTTCAAAAAATAATTTTTTACTGTCGCAAGTTTTAACTGCGCCAGGGATTGCCTTTTCTACAGTAAATTTTTCAAAAAATAATTTTTTACTCTCGCTAATTTTAATTACGCCAGGGATTGCCTTTTCTATAGTAAATTATTCAAAAACTAATTTTTAACTGTCGCAAGTTTTAATTACGCCAGGGATTGCCTTTTCTATAGTAAATTTTTCAAAAATTAATTTTTTACTGTCGCAAATTTTAAATACGCCAGGGATTGCCTTTTCTACAGTAAATTTTTCAAAAAATAATTTTTTACTGTCGCAAATTTTAAATACGCCAGGGATTGCCTTTTCTACAGTAAATTTTTCAAAAAATAATTTTTTACTGTCGCAAGTTTTAATTACGCCAGGGATTGCCTTTTCTACAGTAAATTTTTCAAAAACTAATTTTTTACTGTCGCAAATTTTAATTACGCCAGGGATTGCCTTTTCTATAGTAAATTTTTCAAAAAATTATTTTTTACTGTCGCAAGTTTTAATTGCGCCAGGGATTGCCTTTTCTACAGTAAATTTTTCAAAAAATAATTTTTTACTGTCGCAAATTTTAATTACGCCAGGGATTGCCTTTTCTATAGTAAATTATTCAAAAACTAATTTTTAACTGTCGCAAGTTTTAATTACGCCAGGGATTGCCTCTTCTATAGTAAATTTTTCAAAAATTAATTTTTTACTGTCGCAAATTTTAAATACGCCAGGGATTGCCTTTTCTACAGTAAATTTTTCAAAAAATAATTTTCTACTGTCGCAAATTTTAATTACGCCAGGGATTGCCTTTTCTATAGTAAATTATTCAAAAACTAATTTTTAACTGTCGCAAGTTTTAATTGCGCCAGGGATTGCCTTTTCTACAGTAAATTTTTCAAAAAATAATTTTTTACTGTCGCAAATTTTAATTACGCCAGGGATTGCCTTTTCTATAGTAAATTATTCAAAAACTAATTTTTAACTGTCGCAAGTTTTAATTACGCCAGGGATTGCCTTTTCTATAGTTAATTTTTCAAAAATTAATTTTATACTGTCGCAAATTTTAATTGCGCCAGGGATTGCCTTTGCTATAGTAAATTTTTCAAAAAATAATTTTCTACTGTCGCAAATTTTAATTGCGCCAGGGTTTGCCTTTGCTATAGTAAATTTTTCACAAATTAATTTTTTACTGTAGCAAACTTTAAATACGCCAGGGATTGCCTTTTCTATAGTAAATTTTTCAAAAAATAATTTTTTACTGTCGCAAATTTTAAATACGCCAGGGATTGCCTTTTCTACAGTAAATTTTTTGAAAAAATAATTTTCTACTGTGGCAAATTTTAAATACGCCAAGGATTTCTTTTCTACAGTAAATTTTTCAAAAAATAATTTTCTACTGTAGCAAATTTTAATTGCGCCAGGGATTGCCTTTTCTATAGAAAATTATTCAAAAAATAATTTTTTACTGTCGCAAATTTTAGTTACGCCAAGGATTGCCTTTTCTATAGTAAATTATTCAAAAACTAATTTTTTACTGTAGCAAATTTAGTTACGCCAGGGATTGCCTTTTCTATAGTAAATTATTTAAAAACTAATTTTTAACTGTCGCAAGTTTTAATTACGCCAAGGATTGCCTTTTCTATAGTAAATTTTTCACAAATTAATTTTTAACTGTAGCAAGTTTTAATTACGCCAGGGATTGCCTTTTCTATAGTAAAATATTCAAAAATTAATTTTTTACTGTAGCAAATTTTAAATACGCCAGGGATTGCTTTTTCTATAGTAAATTTTTCAAAAAATAATTTTTTACTGTCGCAAATTTTAAATATGCCAGGGATTGCCTTTTCTACAGTAAATTTTTCAAAAAATAATTTTTTACTGTTGCAATTTTTAAATACGCCAGGGATTGCCTTTTCTATAGTAAATTTTTCAAAAACTAATTTTTTACTGTCGCAAATTTTAATTACGCCAGGGATTGCCTTTCTATAGTAAATTTTTCAAAAAATAATTTTATACTGTCGCAAATTTTAATTCCGCCAAGGATTGCCTTTTCTATAGTAAATTTTTCAAAAAATAATTTTCTACTGTCGCAAATTTTAAATACGCCAGGGATTGCCTTTTCTTTAGTAAATTTTTCAAAAATTAATTTTTTACTGTCGCAAATATTAAATCCGCCAGGGATTGCCTTTTCTATAGTAAATTATTCAAAAAATAATTTTTTACTGTCGCAAATTTTAAGTACGCCAGGGATTGCCTTTTCTACAGTAAATTTTTCAAAAAATAATTTTCTACCGTCGCAAATTTTAATTGAGCGAGGGATTGCCTTTTCTATAGTAAATTTTTCAAAAAATAATTTTATACTGTCGCAAATTTTAATTGCGCCAGGGATTGCCTTTTCTATAGTAAATTATTCAAAAACTAATTTTTAACTGTCGCAAGTTTTAATTACGCCAGGGATTGCCTTTTCTATAGTAAATTTTTCACAAATTAATTTTTTACTGTAGCAAATTTTAAATACACCAGGGATTGCCTTTTCTATAGTAAATTTTTCAAAAAATAATTTTTTACTGTCGCAAATTTTAAATACGCCAGGGATTGCCTTTTGTACAGTAAATTTTTCAAAAAATAATTTTCTACCGTCGCAAATTTTAATTGAGCCAGGGATTGCCTTTTCTATAGTAAATTTTTCAAAAAATAATTTTATACTGTCGCAAATTTTAATTGCGCCAGGGATTGCCTTTTCTATAGTAAATTATTCAAAAACTAATTTTTAATTGTCGCAAGTTTTAATTACGCCAGGGATTGCCTTTTCTATAGTAAATTTTTCACAAATTAATTTTTTATTGTAGCAAATTTTAATTACGCCAGGGATTGCCTTTTCTATAGTAAATTTTTCAAAAAATAATTTTATACTGTCGCAAATTTTAATTACGCCAGGGATTGCCTTTTCTATAGTAAATTTTTCACAAATTAATTTTTAACTGTCGCAAGTTTTAATTACGCCAGGTATTGCCTTTTCTATAGTAAAGTTTTCAAAAATTAATTTTTTACTGTAGCAAATTTTAAACACGCCAGGGATTGCCTTTTCTATAGTAAATTTTTCAAAAAATAATTTTTTACTGTCGCAAATTTTAAATACGCCAGGGATTGCCTTTTCTACAGTAAATTTTTCAAAAAATAATTTTCTACCATCGCAAATTTTAATTGAGCCAGGGATTGCCTTTTCTATAGTAAATTTTTCAAAAAATAATTTTATACTGTCGCAAATTTTAATTGCGCCAGGGATTGCCTTTTCTATAGTAAATTATTCAAAAACTAATTTTCTACTGTCGCAAATTTTAATCGCGCCAAGGATTGCCTTTCCTATAGTAAATTTTTCAAAAACTAATTTTCTACTGTCGCAAATTTTAATTGCGCCAGGGATTGCCTTATATACAGTAAATTTTTCAAAAAATAATTTTTTACTGTCGCAAATTTTAAATACGCCAGGGATTGCCTTTTCTACAGTAAATTTTTCAAAAAATAATTTTCTACTGTCGCAAATTTTAAATACGCCAGGGATTTCTTTTCTACAGTAAATTTTTCAAAAAATAATTTTCTACTGTAGCAAATTTTAATTGCGCCAGGGATTGCCTTTTCTATAGTAAATTATTCAAAAAATAATTTTTTACTGTCGCAAATTTTAATTACGCCAGGTATTGCCTTTTCTATAGTAAATTATTCAAAAACTAATTTTTTACTGCAGCAAATTTTAATTACGCCAGGGATTGCCTTTTCTATAGTAAATTATTTAAAAACTACTTTTTAACTGTCGCAAGTTTTAATTACGCCAGGGATTGCCTTTTCTATAGTAAATTTTTCACAAATTAATTTTTAACTGTCGCAAGTTTTAATTACGCCAGGGATTGCCTTTTCTATAGTAAATTTTTCAAAAATTAATTTTTTACTGTAGCATATTTTAAATACGCCAGGGATTGCCTTTTCTATAGTAAATTTTTCAAAAATTAATTTTTTACTGTCGCAAATTTTAAATACGCCAGGGATTGCCTTTTCTACAGTAAATTTTTCAAAAAATAATTTTTTACTGTCGCAAATTTTAAATACGCCAGGGATTGCCTTTTCTACAGTAAATTTTTCAAAAAAATAATTTTCTACTGTCGCAAATTTTAATTGCGCCAGGGATTGCCTTTTCTATAGTAAATTTTTCAAAAACTAATTTTCTACTGTCGCAAATTTTAATCGCGCCAAGGATTGCCTTTCCTATAGTAAATTTTTCAAAAACTAATTTTCTACTGTCGCAAATTTTAATTGCGCCAGGGATTGCCTTTTATACAGTAAATTTTTCAAAAAATAATTTTTTACTGTCGCAAATTTTAAATACGCCAGGGATTGCCTTTTCTACAGTAAATTTTTCAAAAAATAATTTTCTACTGTCGCAAATTTTAAATACGCCAGGGATTTCTTTTCTACAGTAAATTTTTCAAAAAATAATTTTCTACTGTAGCAAATTTTAATTGCGCCAGGGATTGCCTTTTCTATAGTAAATTATTCAAAAAATAATTTTTTACTGTCGCAAATTTTAATTACGCCAGGGATTGCCTTTTCTATAGTAAATTATTCAAAAACTAATTTTTTACTGCAGCAAATTTTAATTACGCCAGGGATTGCCTTTTCTATAGTAAATTTTTCACAAATTAATTTTTAACTGTCGCAAGTTTTAATTACGCCAGGGATTGCCTTTTCTATAGTAAATTTTTCAAAAATTAATTTTTTACTGTAGCATATTTTAAATACGCCAGGGATTGCCTTTTCTATAGTAAATTTTTCAAAAATTAATTTTTTACTGTCGCAAATTTTAAATACGCCAGGGATTGCCTTTTCTACAGTAAATTTTTCAAAAAATAATTTTTTACTGTCGCAAATTTTAAATACGCCAGGGATTGCCTTTTCTACAGTAAATTTTTCAAAAAATTATTTTTTACTGTCGCAAATTTTAAATAAGCCAGGGATTGCCTTTTCTACAGAAAATTTTTCAAAAAAATAATTTTCTACTGTCGCAAATTTTAATTGCGCCAGGGATTGCCTTTTCTATAGTAAATTTTTCAAAAACTAATTTTCTACTGTCGCAAATTTTAATCGCGCCAAGGATTGCCTTTCCTATAGTAAATTTTTCAAAAACTAATTTTCTACTGTCGCAAATTTTAATTGCGCCAGGGATTGCCTTTTATACAGTAAATTTTTCAAAAAATAATTTTTTACTGTCGCAAATTTTAAATACGCCAGGGATTGCCTTTTCTAGAGTAAATTTTTCAAAAAATAATTTTCTACTGTCGCAAATTTTAAATACGCCAGGGATTTCTTTTCTACAGTAAATTTTTCAAAAAATAATTTTCTACTGTAGCAAATTTTAATTGCGCCAGAGATTGCCTTTTCTATAGTAAATTATTCAAAAAATAATTTTTTACTGTCGCAAATTTTAATTACGCCAGGGATTGCCTTTTCTATAGTAAATTATTCAAAAACTAATTTTTTACTGCAGCAAATTTTAATTACGCCAGGGATTGCCTTTTCTATAGTAAATTATTTAAAAACTACTTTTTAACTGTCGCAAGTTTTAATTACGCCAGGGATTGCCTTTTCTATAGTAAATTTTTCACAAATTAATTTTTAACTGTCGCAAGTTTTAATTACGCCAGGGATTGCCTTTTCTATAGTAAATTTTTCAAAAATTAATTTTTTACTGTAGCATATTTTAAATACGCCAGGGATTGCCTTTTCTATAGTAAATTTTTCAAAAAATAATTTTTTACTGTCGCAAATTTTAAATATGCCAGGGATTGCCTTTTCTACAGTAAATTTTTCAAAAAATAATTTTTTATTGTCGCAATTTTTAAATACGCTAGGGATTGCCTTTTCTATAGTAAATTTTTCAAAAACAAATTTTTTACTGTCGCAAATTCTAATTACGCCAGGGATTGCCTTTCTATAGTAAATTTTTCAAAAAATAATTTTATACAGTCGCAAATTTTAATTGCGCCAAGGATTGCCTTTTCTATAGTAAATTTTTCAAAAAATAATTTTCTACTGTCGCAAATTTTAAATACGCCAGGGATTGCCTTTTCTATAGTAAATTTTTCAAAAAATAATTTTATACTGTCGCAAATTTTAATTACGCCAGGGATTGCCTTTTCTATAGTAAATTTTTCGCAAATTAATTTTTAACTGTCGCAAGTTTTAATTACGCCAGGTATTGCCTTTTCTATAGTAAAGTTTTCACAAATTAATTTTTTACTGTAGCAAATTTTAAATACACCAGGGATTGCCTTTTCTATAGTAAATTTTTCAAAAAATAATTTTTTGCTGTCGCAAATTTTAAGTACGCCAGGGATTGCCTTTTCTACAGTAAATTTTTCAAAAAATAATTTTCTACCGTCGCAAATTTTAATTGAGCCAGGGATTGCCTCTTCTATAGTAAATTATTCAAAAAATAATTTTATACTGTCGCAAATTTTAATTGCGCCAGGGATTGCCTTTTCTATAGTAAATTATTCAAAAACTAATTTTTAACTGTCGCAAGTTTTAATTACGCCAGGGATTGCCTTTTCTATAGTAAATTTTTCACAAATTAATTTTTTACTGTAGCAAATTTTAAATACACCAGGGATTGCCTTTTCTATAGTAAATTTTTCAAAAAATAATTTTTTACTGTCGCAAATTTTAAATACGCCAGGGATTGCCTTTTCTACAGTAAATTTTTCAAAAAATAATTTTCTACCGTCGCAAATTTTAATTGAGCCAGGGATTGCCTTTTCTATAGTAAATTTTTCAAAAAATAATTTTATAATGTCGCAAATTTTAATTGCGCCAGGGATTGCCTTTTCTATAGTAAATTATTCAAAAGCTAATTTTTAACTGTCGCAAGTTTTAATTACGCCAGGGATTGCCTTTTCTATAGTAAATTTTTCACAAATTAATTTTTTACTGTAGCAAATTTTAATTACGCCAGGGATTGCCTTTTCTATAGTAAATTTTTCAAAAAATAATTTTATACTGTCGCAAATTTTAATTACGCCAGGGATTGCCTTTTCTATAGTAAATTTTTCACAAGTTAATTTTTAACTGTCGCAAGTTTTAATTACGCCAGGTATTGCCTTTTCTATAGTAAAGCTTTCAAAAATTAATTTTCTACTGTAGCAAATTTTAAACACGCCAGGGATTGCCTTTTCTATAGTAAATTTTTCAAAAAATAATTTTTTACTGTCGCAAATTTTAAATACGCCAGGGATTGCCTTTTCTATAGTAAATTTTTCAAAAAATAATTTTCTACCGTCGCAAATTTTAATTGAGCCAGGGATTGCCTTTTCTATAGTAAATTTTTCAAAAAATAATTTTATACTGTCGCAAATTTTAATTGCGCCAGGGATTGCCTTTTCTATAGTAAATTATTCAAAAACTAATTTTTAACTGTCGCAAGTTTTAATTACGCCAGGGATTGCCTTTTCTATAGTTAATTTTTCACAAATTAATTTTTTACTGTAGCAAATTTTAAATACACCAGGGATTGCCTTTTCTATAGTAAATTTTTCAAAAAATTATTTTTTACTGTCGCAAATTTTAAATACGCCAGGGATTGCCTTTTCTACAGAAAATTTTTCAAAAAAATAATTTTCTACTGTCGCAAATTTTAATTGCGCCAGGGATTGCCTTTTCTATAGTAAATTTTTCAAAAACTAATTTTCTACTGTAGCAAATTTTAATCGCGCCGAGGATTGCCTTTCCTATAGTAAATTTTTCAAAAACGAATTTTCTACTGTCGCAAATTTTAATTGCGCCAGGGATTGCCTTTTATACAGTAAATTTGTCAAAAAATAATTTTTTACTGTCGCAAATTTTAAATACGCCAGGGATTGCCTTTTCTACAGTAAATTTTTCAAAAAATAATTTTCTACCATCGCAAATTTTAATTGAGCCAGGGATTGCCTTTTCTATAGTAAATTTTTCAAAAAATAATTTTATACTGTCGCAAATTTTAATTGCGCCAGGGATTGCCTTTTCTATAGTAAATTTTTCACAAATTAATTTTTAACTGTCGCAAGTTTTAATTACGCCAGGGATTGCCTTTTCTATAGTAAATTTTTCAAAAATTAATTTTTTACTGTAGCATATTTTAAATACGCCAGGGATTGCCTTTTCTATAGTAAATTTTTCAAAAAATAATTTTTTACTGTCGCAAATTTTAAATATGCCAGGGATTGCCTTTTCTACAGTAAATTTTTCAAAAAATAATTTTTTACTGTCGCAAATTTTAAATAAGCCAGGGATTGCCTTTTCTACGGAAAATTTTTCAAAAAAATAATTTTCTACTGTCGCAAATTTTAATTGCGCCAGGGATTGCCTTTTCTATAGTAAATTTTTCAAAAACTAATTTTCTACTGTCGCAAATTTTAATCGCGCCAAGGATTGCCTTTCCTATAGTAAATTTTTCAAAAACTAATTTTATACTGTCGCAAGTTTTAATTACGCCAGGGATTGCCTTTTCTATAGTAAATTTTTCACAAATTAATTTTTAACTGTCGCAAGTTTTAATTACGCCAGGGATTGCCTTTTCTATAGTTAATTTTTCAAAAAATAATTTTTTACTGTCGCAAATTTTAAATATGCCAGGGATTGCCTTTTCTACAGTAAATTTTTCAAAAAATAATTTTTTACTGTCGCAAATTTTAAATAAGCCAGGGATTGCCTTTTCTACGGAAAATTTTTCAAAAAAATAATTTTCTACTGTCGCAAATTTTAATTGCGCCAGGGATTGCCTTTTCTATAGTAAATTTTTCAAAAACTAATTTTCTACTGTCGCAAATTTTAATCGCGCCAAGGATTGCCTTTCCTATAGTAAATTTTTCAAAAACTAATTTTATACTGTCGCAAGTTTTAATTACGCCAGGGATTGCCTTTTCTATAGTAAATTTTTCACAAATTAATTTTTAACTGTCGCAAGTTTTAATTACGCCAGGGATTGCCTTTTCTATAGTAAATTTTTCAAAAATTAATTTTTTACTGTAGCATATTTTAAATACGCCAGGGATTGCCTTTTCTATAGTAAATTTTTCAAAAAATAATTTTTTACTGTCGCAAATTTTAAATATGCCAGGGATTGCCTTTTCTACAGTAAATTTTTCAAAAAATAATTTTTTACTGTCGCAATTTTTAAATACGCCAGGGATTGCCTTTTCTATAGTAAATTTTTCAAAAACAAATTTTTTACTGTCGCAAATTCTAATTACGCCAGGGATTGCCTTTCTATAGTAAATTTTTCAAAAAATAATTTTATACAGTCGCAAATTTTAATTGCGCCAAGGATTGCCTTTTCTATAGTAAATTTTTCAAAAAATAATTTTCTACTGTCGCAAATTTTAAATACGCCAGGGATTGCCTTTTCTATAGTAAATTTTTCAAAAAATAATTTTATACTGTCGCAAATTTTAATTACGCCAGGGATTGCCTTTTCTATAGTAAATTTTTCGCAAATTAATTTTTAACTGTCGCAAGTTTTAATTACGCCAGGTATTGCCTTTTCTATAGTAAAGTTTTCACAAATTAATTTTTTACTGTAGCAAATTTTAAATACACCAGGGATTGCCTTTTCTATAGTAAATTTTTCAAAAAATAATTTTTTGCTGTCGCAAATTTTAAGTACGCCAGGGATTGCCTTTTCTACAGTAAATTTTTCAAAAAATAATTTTCTACCGTCGCAAATTTTAATTGAGCCAGGGATTGCCTTTTCTATAGTAAATTATTCAAAAAATAATTTTATACTGTCGCAAATTTTAATTGCGCCAGGGATTGCCTTTTCTATAGTAAATTATTCAAAAACTAATTTTTAACTGTCGCAAGTTTTAATTACGCCAGGGATTGCCTTTTCTATAGTAAATTTTTCACAAATTAATTTTTTACTGTAGCAAATTTTAAATACACCAGGGATTGCCTTTTCTATAGTAAATTTTTCAAAAAATAATTTTTTACTGTCGCAAATTTTAAATACGCCAGGGATTGCCTTTTCTACAGTAAATTTTTCAAAAAATAATTTTCTACCGTCGCAAATTTTAATTGAGCCAGGGATTGCCTTTTCTATAGTAAATTTTTCAAAAAATAATTTTATAATGTCGCAAATTTTAATTGCGCCAGGGATTGCCTTTTCTATAGTAAATTATTCAAAAGCTAATTTTTAACTGTCGCAAGTTTTAATTACGCCAGGGATTGCCTTTTCTATAGTAAATTTTTCACAAATTAATTTTTTACTGTAGCAAATTTTAATTACGCCAGGGATTGCCTTTTCTATAGTAAATTTTTCATAAAATAATTTTATACTGTCGCAAATTTTAATTACGCCAGGGATTGCCTTTTCTATAGTAAATTTTTCACAAGTTAATTTTTAACTGTCGCAAGTTTTAATTACGCCAGGTATTGCCTTTTCTATAGTAAAGCTTTCAAAAATTAATTTTTTACTGTAGCAAATTTTAAACACGCCAGGGATTGCCTTTTCTATAGTAAATTTTTCAAAAAATAATTTTTTACTGTCGCAAATTTTAAATACGCCAGGGATTGCCTTTTCTATAGTAAATTTTTCAAAAAATAATTTTCTACCGTCGCAAATTTTAATTGAGCCAGGGATTGCCTTTTCTATAGTAAATTTTTGAAAAAATAATTTTATACTGTCGCAAATTTTAATTGCGCCAGGGATTGCCTTTTCTATAGTAAATTATTCAAAAACTAATTTTTAACTGTCGCAAGTTTTAATTACGCCAGGGATTGCCTTTTCTATAGTAAATTTTTCACAAATTAATTTTTTACTGTAGCAAATTTTAAATACACCAGGGATTGCCTTTTCTATAGTAAATTTTTCAAAAAATTATTTTTTACTGTCGCAAATTTTAAATACGCCAGGGATTGCCTTTTCTACAGAAAATTTTTCAAAAAAATAATTTTCTACTGTCGCAAATTTTAATTGCGCCAGGGATTGCCTTTTCTATAGTAAATTTTTCAAAAACTAATTTTCTACTGTAGCAAATTTTAATCGCGCCAAGGATTGCCTTTCCTATAGTAAATTTTTCAAAAACTAATTTTCTACTGTCGCAAATTTTAATTGCGCCAGGGATTGCCTTTTATACAGTAAATTTGTCAAAAAATAATTTTTTACTGTCGCAAATTTTAAATACGCCAGGGATTGCCTTTTCTATAGTAAATTTTTCAAAAAATAATTTTCTACTGTCGCAAATTTTAATTACGCCAGTGATTGCCTTTTCTATAGTAAATTTTTCAAAAAATAATTTTATACTGTCGCAAATTTTAATTGCGCCAAGGATTGCCTTTTCTACAGTAAATTTTTCAAAAAATAATTTTCTACTGTCGCAAATTTTAATTGCGCCAGGGTTTGCCTTTTCTATAGTAAATTTTTCAAAAAATAATTTTATACTGTCGCAAATTTTAATTACGCCAGGGATTGCCTTTTCTATAGTAAATCTTTCACAAATTAATTTTTTACTGTAGCAAATTTTAAATACGCCAGGGATTGCCTTTTCTATAGTAAATTTTTCAAAAAATAATTTTTTACTGTCGCAAATTTTAAATACGCCAGGGATTGCCTTTTCTACAGTAAATTTTTCAAAAAATAATTTTCTACTGTCGCAAATTTTAAATACGCCAGGGATTTCATTTCTACAGTAAATTTTTCAAAAAATGATTTTCTACTGTAGCAAATTTTAATTGCGCCAGGGATTGCCTTTTCTATAGTAAATTATTCAAAAAATAATTTTTTACTGTCGCAAATTTTAATTACGCCAGGGATTGCCTTTTCTATAGTAAATTATTCAAAAACTAATTTTTTACTGCAGCAAATTTTAATTACGCCAGGGATTGCCTTTTCTATAGTAAATTTTTCAAAAAATAATTTTTTACTGTCGCAAATTTTAAATACGCCAGGGATTGCCTTTTCTACAGTAAATTTTTCAAAAAATAATTTTCTACTGTCGCAAATTTTAAATACGCCAGGGATTTCATTTCTACAGTAAATTTTTCAAAAAATGATTTTCTACTGTAGCAAATTTTAATTGCGCCAGGGATTGCCTTTTCTATAGTAAATTTTTCAAAAATTAATTTTTTACTGTAGCATATTTTAAATACGCCAGGGATTGCCTTTTCTATAGTAAATTTTTCAAAAAATAATTTTTTACTGTCGCAAATTTTAAATATGCCAGGGATTGCCTTTTCTACAGTAAATTTTTGAAAAAATAATTTTTTACTGTCGCAATTTTTAAATACGCCAGGGATTGCCTTTTCTATAGTAAATTTTTCAAAAACAAATTTTTTACTGTCGCAAATTCTAATTACGCCAGGGATTGCCTTTCTATAGTAAATTTTTCAAAAAATAATTTTATACTGTCGCAAATTTTAATTGCGCCAGGGATTGCCTTTTCTATAGTAAATTTTTCAAAAAATAATTTTCTACTGTCGCAAATTTTAAATACGCCAGGGATTGCCTTTTCTTTAGTAAATTTTTCAAAAATTAATTTTTTACTGTCGCAAATATTAAATCCGCCATGGATTGCCTTTTCTATAGTAAATTATTCAAAAAATAAGTTTTTACTGTCGCAAATTTTAATTACGCCAGGGATTGCCTTTTCTATAGTAAATTTTTCAAAAAATAATTTTTTACTGTAGCAAATTTCAAATACGCCAAGGATTGCCTTTTCTATAGTAAATTTTTCAAAAATTAATTTTTTACTGTCGCAAATTTTTAATACGCCAGGGATTGCCTTTTCTACAGTAAATTTTTCAAAAACTAATTTTCTACTGTCGCAGATTTTAATTGCGCCAGGGATTGCCTTTTCTATAGTAAATTTTTCACAAAATAATTTTATACTGTCGCAAATTTTAATTGCGCCAGGGATTGCCTTTTCAATAGTAAATTATTCAAAAAATTATTTTTTACTTTCGCAAATTTTAAATACGCCAGGTATTGCCTTTTCTATAGTAAATTTTGCAAAAAATAATTTTTTAATGTCGCAAATTTTAAATACGCCAGGGATTGACTTTTCTACAGAAAATTTTGCAAAAAATAATTTTCTACTGTCGCAAATTTTAATTACGCCAGGGATTGCCTTTTCTACAGTAAATTTTTCAAAAAATAATTTTTTACTGTCGCAAATTTCAAATACGCCAAGGATTGCCTTTTCTATAGTAAATTTTTCAAAAATTAATTTTTTACTGTCGCAAATTTTTAATACGCCAGGGATTGCCTTTTCTACAGTAAATTTTTCAAAAACTAATTTTCTACTGTCGCAGATTTTAATTGCGCCAGGGATTGCCTTTTCTATAGTAAATTTTTCACAAAATAATTTTATACTGTCGCAAATTTTAATTGCGCCAGGGATTGCCTTTTCAATAGTAAATTATTCAAAAAATTATTTTTTACTTTCGCAAATTTTAAATACGCCAGGTATTGCCTTTTCTATAGTAAATTTTGCAAAAAATAATTTTTTAATGTCGCAAATTTTAAATACGCCAGGGATTGACTTTTCTACAGAAAATTTTGCAAAAAATAATTTTCTACTGTCGCAAATTTTAATTACGCCAGGGATTGCCTTTTCTACAGTAAATTTTTCAAAAACTAATTTTTTACTATCGCAAATTTTAATTACGCCAGGGATTGCCTTTTCTATAGTAAATTTTTCAAAAACTAATTTTCTATTGTCGCAAGTTTTAACTGAGCCAGGGATTGCCTTTTCTACAGTAAATTTTTCAAAAAATAATTTTTTACTGTCGCAAATTTTAATTACGCCAGGGATTGCCTTTTCTATAGTAAATTATTCAAAAACTAATTTTTAACTGTCGCAAGTTTTAATTACGCCAGGGATTGCCTTTTCTATAGTAAATTTTTCAAAAATTAATTTTTTACTGTCGCAAATTTTAAATAAGCCAGGGATTGCCTTTTCTACAGTAAATTTTTCAAAAACTAATTTTTTACTGTCGCAAATTTTAATTACGCCAGGGATTGCCTTTTCTATAGTAAATTTTTCAAAAAATTATTTTTTACTGTCGCAAGTTTTAATTGCGCCAGGGATTGCCTTTTCTACAGTAAATTTTTCAAAAAATAATTTTTTACTGTCGCAAATTTTAATTACGCCAGGGATTGCCTTTTCTATAGTAAATTTTTCATAAAATAATTTTCTACTGTCGCAAATTTTAAATACGCCAGGGATTTCTTTTCTACAGTAAATTTTTCGAAAAATTATTTTCTACTGTAGCAAATTTTAATTGCGCCAGGGATTGCGTTTTCTATAGTAAATTATTCAAAAAATAATTTTTTACTGTCGCAAATTTTAATTACGCCAGGGATTGCCTTTTCTATAGTAAATTATTCAAAAACTAATTTTTTACTGCAGCAAATTTTAATTACGCCAGGGATTGCCTTTTCTATAGTAAATTATTTAAAAACTAATTTTTAACTGTCGCAAGTTTTAATTACGCCAGGGATTGCCTTTTCTATAGTAAATTTTTCACAAATTAATTTTTAACTGTCGCAAGTTTTAATTACGCCAGGGATTGCCTATTCTATAGTAAATTTTTCAAAAATTAATTTGTTACTGTAGCATATTTTAAATACGCCAGGGATTGCCTTTTCTATAGTAAATTTTTCAAAAAATAATTTTTTACTGCCGCAAATTTTAAATATGCCAGGGATTGCCTTTTCTACAGTAAATTTTTCAAAAAATAATTTTTTACTGTCGCAATTTTTAAATACGCCAGGGATTGCCTTTTCTATAGTAAATTTTTCAAAAACAAATTTTTTACTGTCGCAAATTCTAATTACGCCAGGGATTGCCTTTCTATAGTAAATTTTTCAAAAAATAATTTTATACTGTCGCAAATTTTAATTGCGCCAAGGATTGCCTTTTCTATAGTAAATTTTTCAAAAAATAATTTTCTACTGTCGCAAATTTTAAATACGCCAGGGATTGCCTTTTCTTAGTAAATTTTTCAAAAATTAATTTTTTACTGTCGCAAATATTAAATCCGCCAGGGATTGCCTTTTCTATAGTAAATTATTCAAAAAATAATTTTTTACTGTCGCAAATTTTAATTACGCCAGGGATTGCCTTTTCTATAGTAAAGTTTTCACAAATTAATTTTTTACTGTAGCAAATTTTAAATACGCCAAGGATTGCCTTTTCTATAGTAAATTTTTTCAAAAATTAATTTTTTACTGTCGCAAATTTTAAATACGCCAGGGATTGCCTTTTCTACAGTAAATTTTTCAAAAACTAATTTTCTACTGTCGCAAATTTTAATTGCGCCAGGATTGCCTTTTCTATAGTAAATTTTTCAAAAAATAATTTTATACTGTCGCAAATTTTAATTGCGCCAAGGATTGCCTTTTCTACAGTAAATTTTTCAAAAAATAATTTTCTACTGTCGCAAATTTTAATTGCGCCAGGGTTTGCCTTTTCTATAGTAAATTTTTCAAAAAATAATTTTATACTGTCGCAAATTTTAATTACGCCAGGGATTGCCTTTTCTATAGTAAATTTTTCACAAATTAATTTTTTACTGTAGCAAATTTTAAATACGCCAGGGATTGCCTTTTCTATAGTAAATTTTTCAAAAAATAATTTTTTACTGTCGCAAATTTTAAATACGCCAGGGATTGCCTTTTCTACAGTAAATTTTTCAAAAAATAATTTTCTACTGTCGCAAATTTTAAATACGCCAGGGATTTCATTTCTACAGTAAATTTTTCAAAAAATGATTTTCTACTGTAGCAAATTTTAATTGCGCCAGGGATTGCCTTTTCTATAGTAAATTATTCAAAAAATAATTTTTTACTGTCGCAAATTTTAATTACGCCAGGGATTGCCTTTTCTATAGTAAATTATTCAAAAACTAATTTTTTTACTGCAGCAAATTTTAATTACGCCAGGGATTGCCTTTTCTATAGTAAATTTTTCAAAAAATAATTTTTTACTGTCGCAAATTTTAAATACGCCAGGGATTGCCTTTTCTACAGTAAATTTTTCAAAAAATAATTTTCTACTGTCGCAAATTTTAATACGCCAGGGATTTCATTCCTACAGTAAATTTTTCAAAAAATGATTTTCTACTGTAGCAAATTTTAATTGCGCCAGGGATTGCCTTTTCTATAGTAAATTTTTCAAAAATTAATTTTTTACTGTAGCATATTTTAAATACGCCAGGGATTGCCTTTTCTATAGTAAATTTTTCAAAAAATAATTTTTTACTGTCGCAAATTTTAAATATGCCAGGGATTGCCTTTTCTACAGTAAATTTTTGAAAAAATAATTTTTTACTGTCGCAATTTTTAAATACGCCAGGGATTGCCTTTTCTATAGTAAATTTTTCAAAAACAAATTTTTTACTGTCGCAAATTCTAATTACGCCAGGGATTGCTTTCTATAGTAAATTTTTCAAAAAATAATTTTATACTGTCGCAAATTTTAATTGCGCCAAGGATTGCCTTTTCTATAGTAAATTTTTCAAAAAATAATTTTCTACTGTCGCAAATTTTAAATACGCCAGGGATTGCCTTTTCTTTAGTAAATTTTTCAAAAATTAATTTTTTACTGTCGCAAATATTAAATCCGCCATGGATTGCCTTTTCTATAGTAAATTATTCAAAAAATAAGTTTTTACTGTCGCAAATTTTAATTACGCCAGGGATTGCCTTTTCTATAGTAAATTTTTCAAAAAATAATTTTTTACTGTAGCAAATTTCAAATACGCCAAGGATTGCCTTTTCTATAGTAAATTTTTCAAAAATTAATTTTTTACTGTCGCAAATTTTTAATACGCCAGGGATTGCCTTTTCTACAGTAAATTTTTCAAAAACTAATTTTCTACTGTCGCAGATTTTAATTGCGCCAGGGATTGCCTTTTCTATAGTAAATTTTTCACAAAATAATTTTATACTGTCGCAAATTTTAATTGCGCCAGGGATTGCCTTTTCAATAGTAAATTATTCAAAAAATTATTTTTTACTTTCGCAAATTTTAAATACGCCAGGTATTGCCTTTTCTATAGTAAATTTTGCAAAAAATAATTTTTTAATGTCGCAAATTTTAAATACGCCAGGGATTGACTTTTCTACAGAAAATTTTGCAAAAAATAATTTTCTACTGTCGCAAATTTTAATTACGCCAGGGATTGCCTTTTCTACAGTAAATTTTTCAAAAACTAATTTTTTACTATCGCAAATTTTAATTACGCCAGGGATTGCCTTTTCTATAGTAAATTTTTCAAAAACTAATTTTCTATTGTCGCAAGTTTTAACTGAGCCAGGGATTGCCTTTTCTACAGTAAATTTTTCAAAAAATAATTTTTTACTGTCGCAAATTTTAATTACGCCAGGGATTGCCTTTTCTATAGTAAATTATTCAAAAACTAATTTTTAACTGTCGCAAGTTTTAATTACGCCAGGGATTGCCTTTTCTATAGTAAATTTTTCAAAAATTAATTTTTTACTGTCGCAAATTTTAAATAAGCCAGGGATTGCCTTTTCTACAGTAAATTTTTCAAAAACTAATTTTTTACTGTCGCAAATTTTAATTACGCCAGGGATTGCCTTTTCTATAGTAAATTTTTCAAAAAATTATTTTTTACTGTCGCAAGTTTTAATTGCGCCAGGGATTGCCTTTTCTACAGTAAATTTTTCAAAAAATAATTTTTTACTGTCGCAAATTTTAATTACGCCAGGGATTGCCTTTTCTATAGTAAATTTTTCAAAAAATAATTTTCTACTGTCGCAAATTTTAAATACGCCAGGGATTTCTTTTCTACAGTAAATTTTTCGAAAAATTATTTTCTACTGTAGCAAATTTTAATTGCGCCAGGGATTGCGTTTTCTATAGTAAATTATTCAAAAAATAATTTTTTACTGTCGCAAATTTTAATTACGCCAGGGATTGCCTTTTCTATAGTAAATTATTCAAAAACTAATTTTTTACTGCAGCAAATTTTAATTACGCCAGGGATTGCCTTTTCTATAGTAAATTATTTAAAAACTAATTTTTAACTGTCGCAAGTTTTAATTACGCCAGGGATTGCCTTTTCTATAGTAAATTTTTCACAAATTAATTTTTAACTGTCGCAAGTTTTAATTACGCCAGGGATTGCCTATTCTATAGTAAATTTTTCAAAAATTAATCTGTTACTGTAGCATATTTTAAATACGCCAGGGATTGCCTTTTCTATAGTAAATTTTTCAAAAAATAATTTTTTACTGCCGCAAATTTTAAATATGCCAGGGATTGCCTTTTCTACAGTAAATTTTTCAAAAAATAATTTTTTACTGTCGCAATTTTTAAATACGCCAGGGATTGCCTTTTCTATAGTAAATTTTTCAAAAACAAATTTTTTACTGTCGCAAATTCTAATTACGCCAGGGATTGCCTTTCTATAGTAAATTTTTCAAAAAATAATTTTATACTGTCGCAAATTTTAATTGCGCCAAGGATTGCCTTTTCTATAGTAAATTTTTCAAAAAATAATTTTCTACTGTCGCAAATTTTAAATACGCCAGGGATTGCCTTTTCTTTAGTAAATTTTTCAAAAATTAATTTTTTACTGTCGCAAATATTAAATCCGCCAGGGATTGCCTTTTCTATAGTAAATTATTCAAAAAATAATTTTTTACTGTCGCAAATTTTAATTACGCCAGGGATTGCCTTTTCTATAGTAAAGTTTTCACAAATTAATTTTTTACTGTAGCAAATTTTAAATACGCCAAGGATTGCCTTTTCTATAGTAAATTTTTCAAAAATTAATTTTTTACTGTCGCAAATTTTAAATACGCCAGGGATTGCCTTTTCTACAGTAAATTTTTCAAAAACTAATTTTCTACTGTCGCAAATTTTAATTGCGCCAGGGATTGCCTTTTCTATAGTAAATTTGTCACAAAATAATTTTATACTGTCGCAAATTTTAATTGCGCCAGGGATTGCCTTTTCTATAGTAAATTATTCAAAAAATAATTTTTTACTTTCGCAAATTTTAAATACGCCAGGTATTGCTTTTTCTATAGTAAATTTTGCAAAAAATAATTTTTTAATGTCGCAAATTTTAAATACGCCAGGGATTGACTTTTCTACAGTGAATTTTGCAAAAAATAATTTTCTACTGTCGCAAATTTTAATTACGCCAGGGATTGCCTTTTCTACAGTAAATTTTTCAAAAACTAATTTTTTACTATCGCAAATTTTAATTACGCCAGGGATTGCCTTTTCTATAGTAAATTGTTCAAAAAATAATTTTTTACTGTCGCAAGTTTTAACTGAGCCAGGGATTGCCTTTTCTACAGTAAATTTTTCAAAAAATAATTTTTTACTGTCGCAAATTTTAATTACGCCAGGGATTGCCTTTTCTATAGTAAATTATTCAAAAACTAATTTTTAACTGTCGCAAGTTTTAATTACGCCAGGGATTGCCTTTTCTATAGTAAATTTTTCAAAAATTAATTTTTTACTGTCGCAAATTTTAAATAAGCCAGGGATTGCCTTTTCTACAGTAAATTTTTCAAAAAATAATTTCTTACTGTCGTTTAAATACGCCAGGGATTGCCTTTTCTACAGTAAATTTTTCAAAAAATAATTTTTTACTGTCGGAAGTTATAATTACGCCAGGGATTGCCTTTTCTACAGTAAATTTTTCAAAAACTAATTTTTTACTGTCGCAAATTTTAATTACGCCAGGGATTGCCTTTTCTATAGTAAATTTTTCAAAAAATAATTTTTTACTGTCGCAAGTTTTAATTGCGCCAGGGATTGCCTTTTCTACAGTAAATTTTTCAAAAAATAATTTTTTACTGTCGCAAATTTTAATTACGCCAGGGATTGCCTTTTCTATAGTAAATTTTTCAAAAAATAATTTTCTACTGTCGCAAATTTTAATTGCGCCAGGGTTTGCCTTTTCTATAGTAAATTTTTCAAAGAATAATTTTATACTGTCGCAAATTTTAATTGCGCCAGGGATTGCCTTTTCTATAGTAAATTTTTCACAAATTAATTTTTTATTGTAGCAAATTTTAAATACGCCAGGGATTGCCTTTTCTATAGTAAATTTTTCAAAAAATAATTTTTTACTGTCGCAAATTTTAAATACGCCAGGGATTGCCTTTTCTACAGTAAATTTTTCAAAAAATAATTTTCTACTGTCGCAAATTTTAAATACGCTAGGGATTTCTTTTATACAGTAAATTTTTCAAAAAATAATTTTCTACTGTAGCAAATTTTAATTGCGCCAGGTATTGCCTTTTCTATAGTAAATTATTCAAAAAATATTTTTTTACTGTCGAAAATTTTAATTACGCCATGGATTGCCTTTTCTATAGTAAATTATTCAAAAACTAATTTTTTACTGTAGCAAATTTTAATTACGCCAGGGATTGCCTTTTCTATAGTAAATTATTTAAAAACTAATTTTTAACTGTCGGAAGTTTTAATTACGCCAGGGATTGCCTTTTCCATAGTAAATTTTTCACAAATTAATTTTTAACTGTAAATTTTTCAAAAATTAATTTTTTACTGTAGCATATTTTAAATACGCCAGGGATTGCCTTTTCTATAGTAAATTTTTCAAAAAATAATTTTTTACTGTCGCAAATTTTAAATATGCCAGGGATTGCATTTTCTACAGTAAATTTTTCAAAAAATAATTTTTTACTGTCGCAATTTTTAAATACGCCAGGTATTGCCTTTTCTATAGTAAATTTTTCAAAAACAAATTTTTTACTGTCGCAAATTTTAATTACGCCAGCGATTGCCTTTCTATAGTAAATTTATCAAAAAATAATTTTATACTGTCGCAAATTTTAATTGCGCCAAGGATTGCCTTTTCTATAGTAAATTTTTCAAAAAATAATTTTCTACTGTCGCAAATTTTAAATACGCCAGGGATTGCCTTTTCTTTAGTAAATTTTTCAAAAATTAATTTTTTACTGTCGGAAGTTATAATTACGCCAGGGATTGCCTTTTCTACAGTAAATTTTTCAAAAACTAATTTTTTTACTGTCGCAAATTTTAATTACGCCAGGGATTGCCTTTTCTATAGTAAATTTTTCAAAAAATAATTTTTTACTGTCGCAAGTTTTAAATACGCCAGGGATTGCCTTTTCTACAGTAAATTTTTCAAAAAATAATTTTTTACTCTCGCAAATTTTAATTACGCCAGGGATTGCCTTTTCTATAGTAAATTTTTCAAAAAATAATTTTCTACTGTCGCAAATTTTAATTGCGCCAGGGTTTGCCTTTTCTATAGTAAATTTTTCAAAAAATAATTTTATACTGTCGCAAATTTTAATTGCGCCAGGGATTGCCTTTTCTATAGTAAATTTTTCACAAATTAATTTTTTACTGTAGCAAATTTTAAATACGCCAGGGATAGCCTTTTCTATGGTAAATTTTTCAAAATATAATTTTTTACTGTCGCAAATTTTAAATACGCCAGGGATTGCCTTTTCTACAGTAAATTTTTCAAGAAATAATTTTCTACTGTCGCAAATTTTAAATACGCCAGGGTACAGTAAATTTTTCAAAAAATAATTTTCTACTGTAGCAAATTTTAATTGCGCCAGGGATTGCCTTTTCTATAGTAAATTATTCAAAAAATAATTTTTTACTGTCGCAAATTTTAATTACGCCATGGATTGCCTTTTCTATAGTAAATTATTCAAAAACTAATTTTTTACTGTAGCAAATTTTAATTACGCCAGGGATTGCCTTTTCTATAGTAAATTATTTAAAAACTAATTTTTAACTGTCGGAAGTTTTAATTACGCCAGGGATTGCCTTTTCCATAGTAAATTTTTCACAAATTAATTTTTAACTGTCGCAAGTTTTAATTACGCCAGGGATTGCCTTTTCTATAGTAAATTTTTCAAAAATTAATTTTTTACTGTAGCATATTTTAAATACGCCAGGGATTGCCTTTGCTATAGTAAATTTTTCAAAAAATAATTTTTTACTGTCGCAAATTTTAAATATGCCAGGGATTGCCTTTTCTACAGTAAATTTTTCAAAAAATAATTTTTTACTGTCGCAATTTTTAAATACGCCAGGTATTGCCTTTTCTATAGTAAATTTTTCAAAAACAAATTTTTTACTGTCGCAAATTTTAATTACGCCAGGGATTGCCTTTCTATAGTAAATTTTTCAAAAAATAATTTTATACTGTCGCAAATTTTAATTGCGCCAAGGATTGCCTTTTCTATAGTAAATTTTTCAAAAAATAATTTTCTACTGTCGCAAATTTTAAATACGCCAGGGATTGCCTTTTCTTTAGTAAATTTTTCAAAAATTAATTTTTTACTGTCGCAAATATTAAATCCGCCAGGGATTGCCTTTTCTATAGTAAATTATTCAAAAAATAATTTTTTACTGTCGCAAATTTTAATTACGCCAGGGATTGCCTTTTCTATAGTAAATTTTTCACAAATTAATTTTTTACTGTAGCAAATTTTAAATACGCCAAGGATTGCCTTTTCTATATTAAATTTTTCAAAAATTAATTTTTTACTGTCGCAAATTTTAAATACGCCAGGCATTGCCTTTTCTACAGAAAATTTTTCAAAAACTAATTTTCTACTGTCGCAAATTTTAATTGCGCCAGGGATTGCCTTTTCTATAGTATATTTTTCAAAAAATAATTTTATACTGTCGCAAATTTTAATTGCGCCAGGGATTGCCTTTTCTATAGTAAATTATTCAAAAAATAATTTTTTACTGTCGCAAATTTTAAATACGCCAGGGATTGCCTTTTCTATAGTAAATTTTGCAAAAAATAATTTTTTAATGTCGCAAATTTTAAATACGCCAGGGATTGCCTTTTCTACAGTAAATTTTGCAAAAAATAATTTTCTACTGTCGCAAATTTTAATTACGCCAGGGATTGCCTTTTCTACAGTAAATTTTTCAAAAACTAATTTTTTACTATCGCAAATGGTAATTACGCCAGGGATTGCCTTTTCTATAGTAAATTTTTCAAAAAATAATTTTTTACTGTCGCAAGTTTTAACTGCGCCAGGGATTGCCTTTTCTACAGTAAATTTTTCAAAAAATAATTTTTTACTGTCGCAAATTTCAATTACGCCAGGGATTGCCTTTTCTATAGTAAATTATTCAAAAACTAATTTTTAACTGTCGCAAGTTTTAATTGCGCCAGGGATTGCCTTTTCTACAGCAAATTTTTCAAAAAATAATTTTTTACTGTCGCAAATTTTAAATACGCCAGGGATTGCCTTTTCTACAGTAAATTTTGCAAAAACTAATTTTTTACTATCGCAAATTTTAATTACGCCAGGGATTGCCTTTTCTATAGTAAATTTTTCAAAAAATAATTTTTTACTGTCGCAAGTTTTAACTGCGCCAGGAATTGCCTTTTCTACAGTAAATTTTTCAAAAACTAATTTTTTACTATCGCAAATTTTAAATACGCCAGGGATTGCCTTTTCTACAGAAAATTTTTCAAAAAATAATTTTCTACTGTCGCAAATTTTAAATACGCCAGGGATTTCTTTTCTACAGTAAATTTTTCAAAAAATAATTTTCTACTTTAGCAAATTTTAATTGCGCCAGGGATTGCCTTTTCTATAGTAAATTATTCAAAAAATAATTTTTTACTGTCGCAAATTTTAATTACGCCAGGGATTGCCTTTTCTATACTAAATTATTCAAAAACTAATTTTTTACTGTAGCAAATTTTAATTACGCCAGGGATTGCCTTTTCTATAGTAAATTATTTAAAAACTAATTTTTAACTGTCGCAAGTTTTAATTACGCCAGGGATTGCCTTTCCTATAGTAAATTTTTCACAGATTAATTTTTTACTGTCGCAAAATTTAAATATGCCAGGGATTGCCTTTTCTACAGTAAATTTTTCAAAAAATAATTTTTTACTGTCGCAATTTTTAAATACGCCAGGGATTGCCTTTTTTATAGTAAATTTTTCAAAAACAAATTTTTTACTGTCGCAAATTTTAATTACGCCAGGGATTGCCTTTCTATATTAAATTTTTCAAAAAATAATTTTATACTGTCGCAAATTTTAATTGCGCCAAGGATTGCCTTTTCTATAGTAAATTTTTCAAAAAATAATTTTCTACTGTCGCAAATTTTAAATACGCCAAGGATTGCCTTTTCTTTAGTAAATTTTTCAAAAATTAATTTTTTACTGTCGCAAATATTAAATCCGCCAGGGATTGCCTTTTCTATAGTAAATTATTCAAAAAATAATTTTTAACTGTCGCAAATTTTAATTACGCCAGGGATTGCCTTTTCTACAGAAAATTTTTCAAAAACTAATTTTCTACTGTCGCAAATTTTGATTGCGCCAGGGATTGCCTTTTCTATAGTAAATTTTTCAACAAATAATTTTATACTCTCGCAAATTTTAATTGCGCCAGGGATTGCCTTTTCTATAGTAAATTATTCAAAAAATAATTTTTTACTGTCGCAAATTTTAAATACGTCAGGGATTGCCTTTTCTATAGTAAATTTTGCAAAAAATAATTTTTTAATTTCGAAAATTTTAAATACGCCAGGGATTGCCTTTTCTACAGTAAATTTTGCAAAAAATAATTTTCTACTGTCGCAAATTTTAATTACGCCAGGGATTGCCTTTTCTACAGTAAATTTTTCAAAAACTAATTTTTTACTATCGCAAATTTTAATTACGCCAGGGATTGCCTTTTCTATAGTAAATTTTTCAAAAAATAATTTTTTACTGTCGCAAGTTTTAACTGCGCCAGGGATTGCCTTTTCTACAGTAAATTTTTCAAAAAATAATTTTTTACTGTCGCAAATTTTAATTACGCCAGGGATTGCCTTTTCTATAGTAAATTATTCAAAAACTAATTTGTAACTGTCGCAAGTTTTAATTACGCCAGGGATTGCCTTTTCTATAGTAAATTTTTCAAAAATTAATTTTTTATTGTCGCAAATTTTAAATAAGCCAGGGATTGCCTTTTCTACAGTAAATTTTTCAAAAAATAATTTTTTACTGTCGCAAATTTTAAATACGCCAGGGATTGCCTTTTCTACAGTAAATTTTTCAAAAAAAAATTGTTTACTGTCGCAAGTTTTAATTACGCCAGGGATTGCCTTTTCTACAGTAAATTTTTCAAAAACTAATTTTTTACTGTCGCAAATTTTAATTACGCCAGGGATTGCCTTTTCTATAGTAAATTTTTCAAAAATTAATTTTTTACTGTCGCAAATTTTAAATAAGCCAGGGATTGCCTTTTCTACAGTAAATTTTTCAAAAAATAATTTTCTACTGTCGCAAATTTTAATTGCGCCAGGGATTGCCTTTTCTATAGTAAATTATTCAAAAACTAATTTTTAACTGTCGCAAGTTTTAATTGCGCCAGGGATTGCCTTTTCTACAGTAAATTTTTCAAAAAATAATTTTTTACTGTCGCAAATTTTAATTACGCCAGGGATTGCCTTTTCTATAGTAAATTATTCAAAAACTAATTTTTAACTGTCGCAAGTTTAAATTACGCCAGGGATTGCATTTTCTATAGTAAATTTTCCAAAAATTAATTTTATACTGTCGCAAATTTTAATTGCGCCAGGGATAGCCTTTGCTATAGTAAATTTTTCAAAAAATAATTTTCTACTGTCGCAAATTTTAATTGCGCCAGGGATTGCCTTTTCTATAGTAAATTATTCAAAAACTAATTTTTAACTGTCGCAAGTTTTAATTACGCCAGGGATTGCCTTTTCTATAGTAAATTTTTCACAAATTAATTTTTGACTATCGCAAGATTTAATTACGCCAAGGATTGCCTTTTCTATAGTAAATTTTTCAAACATTAATTTTTTACTTTAGCAAATTTTAAATACGCCAGGGATTGCCTTTTCTATAGTAAATTTTTCAAAAAATAATTTTTTACTGTCGCAAATTTTAAATACGCCAGGGATTGCCTTTTCAAAAAATAATTTTCTACTGTCGGAAATTTTAATTGAGCCAGGGATTGCCTTTTCTATAGTAAATTTTTAAAAAAATAATTTTGTACTGTCGCAAATTTTAATTGCGCCAGGGATTGCCTTTTCTATAGTAAATTATTCAAAAACTAATTTTTAACTGTCGCAAGTTTTAATTACGCCAGGGATTGCCTTTTCTATAGTAAATTTTTCACAAATTAATTTTTTACTGTAGCAAATTTTAATTACGCCAGGGATTGCCTTTTCTATAGTAAATTTTTCAAAAATTAATTTTATACTGTCGCAAATTTTAATTGCGCCAGCGATTGCCTTTTCTATAGTAAATTTTTCAAAAAATAATTTTCTACTGTCGCAAATTTTAATTGCGCCAGGGATTGCCTTTTCTATAGTAAATTATTCAAAAACTAATTTTTAACTGTCGCAAGTTTTAATTACGCCAGGGATTGCCTTTTCTATAGTAAATTTTTCACAAATTAATTTTTAACTGTCGCAAGTTTTAATTAGGCCAGGGATTGCCGTTTCTATAGTAAATTTTTCAAAAATTAATTTTTTATTGTAGCAAATTTTAAATACGCCAGGGATTGCCTTTTCTATAGTAAATTTTTCAAAAAATAATTTTTTACTGTCGCAAATTTTAAATACGCCAGGGATTGCCTTTTCTACAGTAAATTTTTCAAAAAATAATTTTCTACTGTCGCAAATTTTAATTGAGCCAGGGATTGCCTTTTCTATAGTAAATTTTTCAAAAAATAATTTTATACTGTCGCAAATTTTAATTGCGCCAGGGATTGCCTTTTCTATAGTAAATTATTCAAAAACTAATTTTTAACTGTCGCAAGTTTTAATTAGGCCAGGGATTGCCTTTTCTATAGTAAATTATTCAAAAACTAATTTTTAACTGTCGCAAATTTTAAATACGCCAGGGATTGCCTTTTCTATAGTAAATTTTTGAAAAACTAATTTTCTACTGTCGCAAATTTTAATTGCGCCAAGGATTGCCTTTTCTATAGTAAATTTTTCAAAAAATAATTTTCTACTGGCGCAAATTTTAAATACGCCAGGGATTGCCTTTTCTTTAGTAAATTTTTCACAAATTAATTTTTTACTGTCGCAAATATTAAATCCGCCAGGGATTGCCTTTTCTATAGTAAATTATTCAAAAAATAATTTTTTACTGTCGCAAATTTTAAATACGCCAGGGATTGCCTTTTCTACAGTAAATTTTTCAAAAAATAATTTTCTACTGTCGCAAATTATAATTGCGCTAGGGATTGCCTTTTCTATAGTAAATTATTCAAAAACTAATTTTTAACTGTCGCAAGTTTTGATTACGCCAGGGATTGCCTTTTCTATAGTAAATTATTCAAAAACTAATTTTTAACTGTCGCAAATTTTAAATACGCCAGGGATTGCCTTTTCTATAGTAAATTTTTCAAAAACTAATTTTCTACAGTCGCAAATTTTAATTGCGCCAGGGATTGCCTTTTATACAGTAAATTTTTCAAAAAATAATTTTTTACTGTCGCAAATTTTAAATACGTCAGGGATTGCCTTTTCTATAGTAAATTTTTCAAAAAATAATTTTCTACTGTCGCAAATTTTAAATACGCCAGGGATTGCCTTTTCTTTAGTAAATTATTCAAAAACTAATTTTTAACTGTCGCAAGTTTTAATTACTCCAGGGATTGCCTTTTATATAGTAAATTTTTCAAAAATTAATTTTTTACTGTCGCAAATTTTAAATACGCCAGGGATTGCCTTTTCTACAGTAAATTTTTCAAAAATAATTTTCTACTGTCGCAAATTTTAATTGCGCCAGGGATTGCCTTTTCTATAGTAAATTTTTCAAAAAATAATTTTATACTGTCGTAAATTTTAATTGCGCCAGGGATTGCCTTTTCTATAGTAAATTATTCAAGAACTAATTTTTAACTGTCGCAAGTTTTAATTACGCCAGGGATTGCCTTTTCTATAGTAAATTGTTCACAAATTAATTTTTTACTGTAGCAAATTTTAAATACGCCAGGGATTGCCTTTTCTATAGTAGATTTTTCAAAAAATAATTTTTTACTCTCGCAAATTTTAAATACGCAAGGGATTGCCTTTTCTACAGTAAATTTTTCAAAAAATAATTTTCTACTGTCGCAATTTTTAATTGCGCCAGGGATTGCCTTTTCTATAGTAAATTTTTCAAAAAATAATTTTATTCTGTCGCAAATTTTAACTGCGCCTGGGATTGCCTTTTCTATAGTAAATTTTTCAAAAACTAATTTTTAACTGTCGCAACTTTTAATTACGCCAGGGATTGCCTTTTCTATAGTAAATTTTTCACAAATTAATTTTTTACTGTAGCAAATGTTAAATACGCCAGGGATTGCCTTTTCTATAGTAAATTTTTCAAAAATAATTTTCTACAGTCGCAAATTTTAATTGCGCCAGGGATTGCCTTTTCTATAGTAAATTTTTCAAAAACTAATTTTTAACTGTCGCAAATTTTAAATACGCCAGGGATTGCCTTTTCTATAGTAAATTTTTCAAAAACTAATTTTCTACAGTCGCAAATTTTAATTGCGCCAGGGATTGCCTTTTATACAGTAAATTTTTCAAAAAATAATTTTTTACTGTCGCAAATTTTAAATACGCCAGGGATTGCCTTTTCTATAGTAAATTTTTCAAAAAATAATTTTTTACTGTCGCAAATTTTAAATACGCCAGGGATTGCCTTTTCTACAGTAAATTTTTCAATAAATAATTTTCTACTGTCGCAAATTTTAACTGCGCCAGGGATTGCCTTTTCTATAGTAAATTTTTCAAAAAATAATTTTTTACTGTCGCAAGTTTTAATTGCGCCAGGGATTGCCTTTTCTACAGTAACTTTTTCAAAAAATAATTTTTTACTGTCGCAAATTTTAATTACGCCAGGGATTGCCTTTTCTATAGTAAATTTTGCAAAAAATAATTTTTTAATGTCGCAAATTTTAAATACGCCAGGGATTGCCTTTTCTACAGAAAATTTTTCAAAAAATAATTTCCTACTGTCGCAAATTTTAATTGCGCCAGGGATTGCCTTTTCTATAGTAAATTTTTCAAAAAATAATTTTATACTGTCGCAAATTTTAATTGCGCCAGCGATTGCCTTTTCTATAGTAAATTATTCAAAAACTAACTTTTAACTGTCGCAAGTTTTAATTACGCCAGGGATTGCCTTTTCTACAGTAAATTTTTCAAAAAATAATTTTTTACTGTCGCAAATTTTAATTACGCCAGGGATTGCCTTTTCTATAGTAAATTTTGCAAAAAATAATTTTTTTATGTCGCAAATTTTAAATACGCCAGGGATTGCCTTTTCTACAGTAAATTTTTCAAAAAATAATTTTCTACTGTCGCAAATTTTAATTACGCCAGGGATTGCCTTTTCTATAGTAAATTTTTCAAAAAATAATTTTATACTGTCGCAAATTTTAATTGCGCCAGGGATTGCCTTTTCTATAGTAAATTATTCAAAAACTAATTTTTAACTGTCGCAAGTTTTAATTACGCCAGGGATAGCTTTTCTATAGTAAATTGTTCACAAATTAATTTTTTACTGTAGCAAATTTTAAATACGCCAGGGATTGCCTCTTCTATAGTAGATTTCTCAAAAAATGATTTTTTACTGTCGCAAATTTTAAATACGCAAGGGATTGCCTTTTCTACAGTAAATTTTTCAAAAAATATTTTTCTACTGTCGCAAATTTTAATTGCGCCAGGGATTTCCTTTTCTATAGTAAATTTTTCAAAAAATAATTTTATACTGTCGCAAGTTTTAATTGCGCCAGGGATTGCCTTTTCTATAGTAAATTATTCAAAAACTAATTTTTAACTGTCGGAAGTTTTAATTACGCCAGGGATTGCCTTTTCTATAGTAAATTTTTCACAAATTAATTTTTTACTGTAGCAAATTTTAAATACGCCAGGGATTGCCTTCTCTATAGTAAATTTTTCAAAAAATTATTTTTTACTGTCGCAAATTTTAAATACGCCAGGGATTGCCTTTTCTACGGTAAATTTTTCAAAAAATAATTTTTTACTGTCGCAAGTTTTAATTGCGCCAGGGATTGCTTTTCTACAGTAAATTTTTCAAAAACTAATTTTTAACTGTCGTAAGTTTTAATTACGCCAGGGATTGCCTTTTCTATAGTAAATTTTTCACAAATTAATTTTTTACTGTAGCAAATTTTAATTACGCCAGGTATTGGCTTTTCTATAGTAAATTTTTCAAAAATTAATTTTTTACTGTCGCAAATTTTAATTGCGCCAGGGATTGCCTTTTCTATAGTAAATTTTTCAAAAACTATTTTTTTACTGTCGCAAGTTTTAATTGCGCCAGGGATTGCCTTTTCTATAGTAAATTTTTGAAAAATTAATTTTTTACTGTCGCAAATTTTAATTGCGCCAGGGATTGCCTTTTCTACAGTAAATTTTTCAAAATATAATTCTTTACTGTCGCAAATTTTAATTACGCCAGGGATTGTCTTTTCTATAGTAAATTATTCAAAAAATAATTTTTTACTGTCGCAAATTTTAATTACGCCAGGGATTGCCTTTTCTACAGTAAATTTTTCAAAAACTAATTTTTTACTGTCGCTAATTTAAATTACGCCAGGGATTGCCTTTTCTACAGTAAATTTTTCAAAAAATAATTTTTTACTGTCGCAAATTTTAAATACGCCAGGGATTGCCTTTTCTATAGTAAATTTTTCAAAAAATAATTTTCTACTGTCGCAAATTTTAAATACGCCAGGGATTGCCTTTTCTATAGTAAATTTTTCAAAAATTAATTTTTTACTGTCGCAAATTTTAAATACGCCTGGGATTGCCTTTTCTATAGTAAATTTTGCAAAAAATAATTTTCTACTGTCGCAAATTTTAAATACGCCAGCGATTGCCTTTTCTACAGTAAATTTTTCAAAAATTAATTTTTTACTGTCGCAAATTTTAATTACGCCAGGGATTGCCTTTTCTACAGTAAATTTATCAAAAAATAATTTTTTACTGTCGCAAATTTTAAATACGCCAGGGATTGCCTTTTCTATAGTAAATTTTTCAAAAAATAATTTTCTATTGTCGCAAATTTTAATTGCGCGAGAGATTGCCTTTTCTACAGTAAATTATTCAAAAAATAATTTTTTACTGTCGCAAATTTTAATTGCGCCAGGGATTGCCTTTTCTACAGTAAATTATTCAAAAAATAATTTTTTACTGTCGCAAATTTTAAATACGCCAGGGATTGCCTTTTTGATAGTAAATTTTTCAAAAAATAATTTTTTACTGTCGATAATTTTAATTACGCCAGGGATTCCCTTTTCTATAGTAAATTTTGCAAAAATAATTTTCTACTGTCGCAAATTTTAATTGCGCCAGGGATTGCCTTTTATACAGTAAATTTTTCAAAAAATTATTTTTTGCTGTGGCAAATTTTAATTACGCCAGGGATTGCCTTTTCTATAGTAAATTTTGCAAAAAATAATTTTTTACTGTCGCAAATTTTAACTACGCCAGGGATTGCCTTTTCTACAGTAAATTTTTCAAAAAATAATTTTTTAATGTCGAAAATTTTAATTACGCCAGGGATTGCCTTTTCTCTAGTAAATTTTTCAAAATTTAATTTTATACTGTCGCAAATTTTAATTGCGTCAGGGATTGCCTTTTCTACAGTAAATTATTCAAAAAATATTTTTTTACTGTCGCAAATTTTAAATACGCCAGGGATCGCCTTTTCTATAGTAAATTTTGCAAAAAATAATTTTCTACTGTCGCAAATTTTAAATACGCCAGGGATTGCCTTTTTTATAGTAAATTTTTCAAAAACTAATTTTTTACTGTCGATAATTTTAATTACGCCAGGGATTGCCTTTTCTACAGTAAATTATTCAAAAAATAATTTTTTACTGTCGCAAATTTTAATTGCGCCAGCGATTGCCTTTTCTACAGTAAATTATTCAAAAAATAATTTTTTACTGTCGCAAAATTTAAATACGCCAGGAATTGCCATTTCTATAGTAAATTTTTCAAAAAATAATTTTATACTGTCGCAAATTTTAATTACGCCAGGGATTGCCTTTTCTATAGTAAATTTTTCAAAAAATAATTTTTTACTGTCGCAAATTTTAATTACGCCACGGATTGCCTTTTCTATAGTAAATTTTTCAAAAAATAATTTTTTACTGTCGCAAATTTTAATTTCGCCAGGTATTGCTTTTTCTACAGTAAATTTTTCAAAAAATAATTTTTTACTGTCGCAAATTTTAATTACGCCAGGGATTGCCTTTTCTATAGTAAATTTTTCAAAAAATAATTTTTTACTGTCGAAAATTTTAATTACGCCAGGGATTGCCTTTTCTATAGTAAATTTTTCAAAATTTAATTTTATACTGTCGCAAATTTTAATTGCGCCAGGGATTGCCTTTTCTACAGTAAATTATTCAAAAAATAATTTTTTACTGTCGCAAATTTTAAATACGTTAGGGATTGCCTTTTCTATAGTAAATTTTGCAAAAAATAATTTTCTACTGTCGCAAATTTTAAATACTCCAGCGATTGCCTTTTCTACAGTAAGTTTTTCAAAAATTAATTTTTTACTGTCGCAAATTTTAATTACGCCAGGGATTGCCTTTTGTACAGTAAATTTTTCAAAAAATAATTTTTTACTGTCGCAAATTTTAAATACGCCAGGGATTGCCTTTTCTATAGTAAATTTTTCAAAAAATAATTTTCTACTGTCGCAAATTTTAATTGCGCCAGGGATTGCCTTTTCTACAGTAAATTATTCAAAAAATAATTTTTTACTGTCGCAAATTTTAATTGCGCCAGGGATTGCCTTTTCTACAGTAAATTATTCAAAAAATAATTTTTTACTGTCGCAAATTTTAAATACGCCAGGGATTGCCTATTCTATAGTAAATTTTTCAAAAACTAATTTTTTACTGTCGAAAATTTTAATTACGTCAGGGATTGCCTTTTCTATAGTAAATTTTTCACAAATTAATTTTTTACTGACGCAAATTTTAATTGCGCCAGGAATTGCCTTTTCTATAGTAAATTATTCAAAAAATAATTTTTTGCTGTCGCAAATTTTAATTGCGGCAGGGATTGTCTTTTCTATAGTAAATTTTTCAAAAAATAATTTTTTACTGTCGCAAATTTTAATTTCGCCAGGGATTGCCTTTTCTATAGTAAATTTTTCAAAAATTAATTTTTTGCTGTCGCAAATTTTAATTTCGCCAGGGATTGCCTCTTCTATAGTAAATTTTTCAGAATTTAATTTTATACTGTCGCAAATTTTAATTGCGCCGGGGATTGCCTTTTCTATAGTAAATTTTTCAAAAATTAATTTTTTACTGTCGCAAATTTTAATTGCGCCAGGGATTGCCTTTTCTACAGTAAATTTTTCAAAAAATAATTTTTTACTGTCGCAAATTTTAACTACGCCAGGGATTGTCTTTTCTATAGTAATTTTTTCAAAAAATAATTTTTTACTGTCGCAAATTTTAATTACGCCAGGGATTGCCTTTTCTATAGTAAATTTTTCAAAAATTAATTTTTTCTGTCGCAAATTTTAATTGCGCCAGGGATTGTCTTTTCTATAGTAAATTTTTCAAAAAATAATTTTTTACTGTCGCAAATTTTAATTACGCCAGGCATTGCCTTTCCTATAGTAAATTTTTCAAAAATTAATTTTATACTGTCGCAAATTTTAATTACGCCAGAAATTGCCTTTTCTATAGTAAATTTTTCAAAAAAATAATTTTATACTGTTGCAAATTTTAATTGCGCCAGGGATTGCCTTTTCTATAGTAAATTTTTCAAAAAATTATTTTTTACTGTCGCAAATTTTAATTACGCCAGGGATTGCCTTTTCTATAGTAAATTATTCAAAAAATAATTTTTTACTGTCGCAAATTTTAAATACGCCAGGGATTGCCTTTTCTATAGAAAATTTTTCAAAATTTAATTTTATACTGTCGCAAATTTTAAATACGCCAGGGATTGCCTTTTCTATAGTAAATTATTCAAAAAATAATTTTTTACTGTCGCAAATTTTAAATACGCCAGGGATTGCCTTTTCTACAGTAAATTTTTCAAAAAATAATTTTTTACTTACGCAAATTTTAAATACGCCAGGGATTGCCTTTTCTACAGTAAATTTTTCAAAAAATAATTTTTTACTGTCGCAAATTTTAAATACGCCAGGGATTGCCTTTCCTACAGTAAATTTTTCAAAAAATAATTTTCTACTGTCGCAAATTTTAATTGCGCCAGGGATTGGCTTTTCTATAGTAAATTTTTCAAAAAATAATTTTATACTGTCGTAAATTTTAATTGCGCCAGGGATAGCCTTTTCTATAGTAAATTATTCAAAAAATAATTTTTTACTGTCGTAAATTTTAATTACGCCAGGGATTGCCTTTTCCATAGTAAATTTTTCAAAAATAAATTTTTTACTGTCGCAAATTTTAATTGCGCCAGGGATTGCCTTTTCTATAGTAGATTTTTCAAAAACTATTTTTTTACTGTCGCAAGTTTTAATTGCGCCAGGGATTGCCTTTTCTATAGTAAATTTTTGAAAAATTAATTTTTTACTGTCGCAAATTTTAATTGCGCCAGGGATTGCCTTTTCTACAGTAAATTTTTCAAAAAATAATTCTTTACTGTCGCAAATTTTAATTACGCCAGGGATTGTCTTTTCTATAGTAAATTATTCAAAAAATAATTTTTTACTGTCGCAAATTTTAATTACGCCAGGGATTGCCTTTTCTACAGTAAATTTTTCAAAAACTAATTTTTTACTGTCGCTAATTTAAATTACGCCAGGGATTGCCTTTTCTACAGTAAATTTTTCAAAAAATAATTTTTTACTGTCGCAAATTTTAAATACGCCAGGGATTGCCTTTTCTATAGTAAATTTTTCAAAAAATAATTTTCTACTGTCGCAAATTTTAAATACGCCAGGGATTGCCTTTTCTATAGTAAATTTTTCAAAAATTAATTTTTTACTGTCGCAAATTTTAAATACGCCTGGGATTGCCTTTTCTATAGTAAATTTTGCAAAAAATAATTTTCTACTGTCGCAAATTTTAAATACGCCAGCGATTGCCTTTTCTACAGTAAATTTTTCAAAAATTAATTTTTTACTGTCGCAAATTTTAATTACGCCAGGGATTGCCTTTTCTACAGTAAATTTTTCAAAAAATAATTTTTACTGTCGCAAATTTTAAATACGCCAGGGATTGCCTTTTCTATAGTAAATTTTTCAAAAAATAATTTTCTATTGTCGCAAATTTTAATTGCGCCAGGGATTGCCTTTTCTACAGTAAATTATTCAAAAAATAATTTTTTACTGTCGCAAATTTTAATTGCGCCTGGGATTGCCTTTTCTATAGTAAATTTTTCAAAAAATAATTTTATACTGCCGCAAATTTTAACTGCGCCAGGGATTGCCTTTTCTATAGTAAATTATTCAAAAAATAATTTTTTACTGTCGCAAATTTTAAATACGCCAGGGATTGCCTTTTCTATAGTAAATTTTTCAAAAAATAATTTTATACTGCCGCAAATTTTAACTGCGCCAGGGATTGCCTTTTCTATAGTAAATTATTCAAAAATAATTTTTTACTGTCGCAAATTTTAATTACGCCAGGTATTGGCTTTTCTATAGTAAATTTTTCAAAAATTAATTTTTTACTGTCGCAAATTTTAATTGCGCCAGGGATTGCCTTTTCTATAGTAAATTTTTCAAAAACTATTTTTTTACTGTCGCAAGTTTTAATTGCGCCAGGGATTGCCTTTTCTATAGTAAATTTTTGAAAAATTAATTTTTTACTGTCGCAAATTTTAATTGCGCCAGGGATTGCCTTTTCTACAGTAAATTTTTCAAAATATAATTCTTTACTGTCGCAAATTTTAATTACGCCAGGGATTGTCTTTTCTATAGTAAATTATTCAAAAAATAATTTTTTACTGTCGCAAATTTTAATTACGCCAGGGATTGCCTTTTCTACAGTAAATTTTCAAAAACTAATTTTTACTGTCGCTAATTTAAATTACGCCAGGGATTGCCTTTTCTACAGTAAATTTTTCAAAAAATAATTTTTTACTGTCGCAAATTTTAAATACGCCAGGGATTGCCTTTTCTATAGTAAATTTTTCAAAAAATAATTTTCTACTGTCGCAAATTTTAAATACGCCAGGGATTGCCTTTTCTATAGTAAATTTTTCAAAAATTAATTTTTTACTGTCGCAAATTTTAAATACGCCTGGGATTGCCTTTTCTATAGTAAATTTTGCAAAAAATAATTTTCTACTGTCGCAAATGTTAAATACGCCAGCGATTGCCTTTTCTACAGTAAATTTTTCAAAAATTAATTTTTTACTGTCGCAAATTTTAATTACGCCAGGGATTGCCTTTTCTACAGTAAATTTATCAAAAATAATTTTTTACTGTCGCAAATTTTAAATACGCCAGGGATTGCCTTTTCTATAGTAAATTTTTCAAAAAATAATTTTCTATTGTCGCAAATTTTAATTGCGCCAGAGATTGCCTTTTCTACAGTAAATTATTCAAAAAATAATTTTTTACTGTCGCAAATTTTAATTGCGCCAGGGATTGCCTTTTCTACAGTAAATTATTCAAAAAATAATTTTTTACTGTCGCAAATTTTAAATACGCCAGGGATTGCCTTTTTGATAGTAAATTTTTCAAAAAATAATTTTTTACTGTCGATAATTTTAATTACGCCAGGGATTCCCTTTTCTATAGTAAATTTTGCAAAAATAATTTTCTACTGTCCCAAATTTTAATTGCGCCAGGGATTGCCTTTTATACAGTAAATTTTTCAAAAAATTATTTTTTGCTGTGGCAAATTTTAATTACGCCAGGGATTGCCTTTTCTATAGTAAATTTTGCAAAAAATAATTTTTTACTGTCGCAAATTTTAACTACGCCAGGGATTGCCTTTTCTACAGTAAATTTTTCAAAAAATAATTTTTTAATGTCGAAAATTTTAATTACGCCAGGGATTGCCTTTTCTCTAGTAAATTTTTCAAAATTTAATTTTATACTGTCGCAAATTTTAATTGCGTCAGGGATTGCCTTTTCTACAGTAAATTATTCAAAAAATATTTTTTTACTGTCGCAAATTTTAAATACGCCAGGGATCGCCTTTTCTATAGTAAATTTTGCAAAAAATAATTTTCTACAGTCGCAAATTTTAAATACGCCAGGGATTGCCTTTTTTATAGTAAATTTTTCAAAAACTAATTTTTTACTGTCGATAATTTTAATTACGCCAGGGATTGCCTTTTCTACAGTAAATTATTCAAAAAATAATTTTTTACTGTCGCAAATTTTAATTGCGCCAGCGATTGCCTTTTCTACAGTAAATTATTCAAAAAATAATTTTTTACTGTCGCAAAATTTAAATACGCCAGGGATTGCCATTTCTATAGTAAATTTTTCAAAAAATAATTTTATACTGTCGCAAATTTTAATTACGCCAGGGATTGCCTTTTCTATAGTAAATTTTTCAAAAAATAATTTTTTACTGTCGCAAATTTTAATTACGCCACGGATTGCCTTTTCTATAGTAAATTATTCAAAAAATAATTTTTTACTGTCGCAAATTTTAAATACGCCAGGGATCGCCTTTTCTATAGTAAATATTGCAAAAAATAATTTTCTACTGTCGCAAATTTTAAATACGCCAGGGATTGCCTTTTTTATAGTAAATTTTTCAAAAAATAATTTTTTACTGTCGATAATTTTAATTACGCCAGGGATTGCCTTTTCTACAGTAAATTATTCAAAAAATAATTTTTTACTGTCGCAAATTTTAATTGCGCCAGCGATTGCCTTTTCTACAGTAAATTATTCAAAAAATAATTTTTTACTGTCGCAAAATTTAAATACGCCAGGGATTGCCATTTCTATAGTAAATTTTTCAAAAAATAATTTTATACTGTCGCAAATTTTAATTACGCCAGGGATTGCCTTTTCTATAGTAAATTTTTCAAAAAATAATTTTTTACTGTCGCAAATTTTAACTACGCCACGGATTGCCTTTTCTATAGTAAATTTTTCAAAAAAAAATTTTTTACTGTCGCAAATTTTAATTGCGCCAGGTATTGCTTTTTCTACAGTAAATTTTTCAAAAAATAATTTTTTACTGTCGCAAATTTTAATTACGCCAGGGATTGCCTTTTCTATAGTAAATTTTTCAAAAAATAATTTTTTACTGTCGAAAATTTTAATTACGCCAGGGATTGCCTTTTCTATAGTAAATTTTTCAAAATTTAATTTTATACTGTCGCAAATTTTAATTGCGCCAGGGATTGCCTTTTCTACAGTAAATTATTCAAAAAATAATTTTTTACTGTCGCAAATTTTAAATACGCTAGGGATTGCCTTTTCTATAGTAAATTTTGCAAAAAATAATTTTCTACTGTCGCAAATTTTAAATACTCCAGCGATTGCCTTTTCTACAGTAAGTTTTTCAAAAATTAATTTTTTACTGTCGCAAATTTTAATTACGCCAGGGATTGCCTTTTGTACAGTAAATTTTTCAAAAAATAATTTTTTACTGTCGCAAATTTTAAATACGCCAGGGATTGCCTTTTCTATAGTAAATTTTTCAAAAAATAATTTTCTACTGTCGCAAATTTTAATTGCGCCAGGGATTGCCTTTTCTACAGTAAATTATTCAAAAAATAATTTTTTACTGTCGCAAATTTTAATTGCGCCAGGGATTGCCTTTTCTACAGTAAATTATTCAAAAAATAATTTTTTACTGTCGCAAATTTTAAATACGCCAGGGATTGCCTATTCTATAGTAAATTTTTCAAAAACTAATTTTTTACTGTCGAAAATTTTAATTACGCCAGGGATTGCCTTTTCTATAGTAAATTTTTCACAAATTAATTTTTTACTGACGCAAATTTTAATTGCGCCAGGAATTGCCTTTTCTATAGTAAATTATTCAAAAAATAATTTTTTGCTGTCGCAAATTTTAATTGCGGCAGGGATTGTCTTTTCTATAGTAAATTTTTCAAAAAATAATTTTTTACTGTCGCAAATTTTAATTTCGCCAGGGATTGCCTTTTCTATAGTAAATTTTTCAAAAATTAATTTTTTGCTGTCGCAAATTTTAATTTCGCCAGGGATTGCCTCTTCTATAGTAAATTTTTCAGAATTTAATTTTATACTGTCGCAAATTTTAATTGCGCCGGGGATTGCCTTTTCTATAGTAAATTTTTCAAAAATTAATTTTTTACTGTCGCAAATTTTAATTGCGCCAGGGATTGCCTTTTCTACAGTAAATTTTTCAAAAAATAATTTTTTACTGTCGCAAATTTTAACTACGCCAGGGATTGTCTTTTCTATAGTAATTTTTTCAAAAAATAATTTTTTACTGTCGCAAATTTTAATTACGCCAGGGATTGCCTTTTCTATAGTAAATTTTTCAAAAATTAATTTTATACTGTCGCAAATTTTAATTACGCCAGAGATTGCCTTTTCTATAGTAAATTTTGCAAAAAATAATTTTTTACTGTCGCAAATTTTAACTACGTCAGGGATTGCCTTTTCTACAGTAAATTTTTCAAAAAATAATTTTTTAATGTCGAAAATTTTAATTACGCCAGGGATTGCCTTTTCTCTAGTAAATTTTTCAAAATTTAATTTTATACTGTCGCAAATTTTAATTGCGTCAGGGATTGCCTTTTCTACAGTAAATTATTCAAAAAATATTTTTTTACTGTCGCAAATTTTAAATACGCCAGGGATCGCCTTTTCTATAGTAAATTTTGCAAAAAATAATTTTCTACTGTCGCAAATTTTAAATACGCCAGGGATTGCCTTTTTTATAGTAAATTTTTCAAAAACTAATTTTTTACTGTCGATAATTTTAATTACGCCAGGGATTGCCTTTTCTACAGTAAATTATTCAAAAAATAATTTTTTACTGTCGCAAATTTTAATTGCGCCAGCGATTGCCTTTTCTACAGTAAATTATTCAAAAAATAATTTTTTACTGTCGCAAAATTTAAATACGCCAGGGATTGCCATTTCTATAGTAAATTTTTCAAAAAATAATTTTATACTGTCGCAAATTTTAATTACGCCAGGGATTGCCTTTTCTATAGTAAATTTTTCAAAAAATAATTTTTTACTGTCGCAAATTTTAATTACGCCACGGATTGCCTTTTCTATAGTAAATTTTTCAAAAAATAATTTTTTACTGTCGCAAATTTTAATTTCGCCAGGTATTGCTTTTTCTACAGTAAATTTTCAAAAAATAATTTTTTACTGTCGCAAATTTTAATTACGCCAGGGATTGCCTTTTCTATAGTAAATTTTTCAAAAAATAATTTTTTACTGTCGAAAATTTTAATTACGCCAGGGATTGCCTTTTCTATAGTAAATTTTTCAAAATTTAATTTTATACTGTCGCAAATTTTAATTGCGCCAGGGATTGCCTTTTCTACAGTAAATTATTCAAAAAATAATTTTTTACTGTCGCAAATTTTAAATACGCTAGGGATTGCCTTTTCTATAGTAAATTTTGCAAAAAATAATTTTCTACTGTCGCAAATTTTAAATACTCCAGCGATTGCCTTTTCTACAGTAAGTTTTTCAAAAATTAATTTTTTACTGTCGCAAATTTTAATTACGCCAGGGATTGCCTTTTGTACAGTAAATTTTTCAAAAAATAATTTTTTACTGTCGCAAATTTTAAATACGCCAGGGATTGCCTTTTCTATAGTAAATTTTTCAAAAAATAATTTTCTACTGTCGCAAATTTTAATTGCGCCAGGGATTGCCTTTTCTACAGTAAATTATTCAAAAAATAATTTTTTACTGTCGCAAATTTTAATTGCGCCAGGGATTGCCTTTTCTACAGTAAATTATTCAAAAAATAATTTTTTACTGTCGCAAATTTTAAATACGCCAGGGATTGCCTATTCTATAGTAAATTTTTCAAAAACTAATTTTTTACTGTCGAAAATTTTAATTACGCCAGGGATTGCCTTTTCTATAGTAAATTTTTCACAAATTAATTTTTTACTGACGCAAATTTTAATTGCGCCAGGAATTGCCTTTTCTATAGTAAATTATTCAAAAATAATTTTTTGCTGTCGCAAATTTTAATTGCGGCAGGGATTGTCTTTTCTATAGTAAATTTTTCAAAAAATAATTTTTTACTGTCGCAAATTTTAATTGCGCCAGCGATTGCCTTTTCTACAGTAAATTATTCAAAAAATAATTTTTTACTGTCGCAAAATTTAAATACGCCAGGGATTGCCATTTCTATAGTAAATTTTTCAAAAAATAATTTTATACTGTCGCAAATTTTAATTACGCCAGGGATTGCCTTTTCTATAGTAAATTTTTCAAAAAATAATTTTTTACTGTCGCAAATTTTAATTACGCCACGGATTGCCTTTTCTATAGTAAATTTTTCAAAAAATAATTTTTTACTGTCGCAAATTTTAATTTCGCCAGGTATTGCTTTTTCTACAGTAAATTTTTCAAAAATAATTTTTTACTGTCGCAAATTTTAATTACGCCAGGGATTGCCTTTTCTATAGTAAATTTTTCAAAAAATAATTTTTTACTGTCGAAAATTTTAATTACGCCAGGGATTGCCTTTTCTATAGTAAATTTTTCAAAATTTAATTTTATACTGTCGCAAATTTTAATTGCGCCAGGGATTGCCTTTTCTACAGTAAATTATTCAAAAAATAATTTTTTACTGTCGCAAATTTTAAATACGCTAGGGATTGCCTTTTCTATAGTAAATTTTGCAAAAAGTAATTTTCTACTGTCGCAAATTTTAAATACTCCAGCGATTGCCTTTTCTACAGTAAGTTTTTCAAAAATTAATTTTTTACTGTCGCAAATTTTAATTACGCCAGGGATTGCCTTTTGTACAGTAAATTTTTCAAAAAATAATTTTTTACTGTCGCAAATTTTAAATACGCCAGGGATTGCCTTTTCTATAGTAAATTTTTCAAAAAATAATTTTCTACTGTCGCAAATTTTAATTGCGCCAGGGATTGCCTTTTCTACAGTAAATTATTCAAAAAATAATTTTTTACTGTCGCAAATTTTAATTGCGCCAGGGATTGCCTTTTCTACAGTAAATTATTCAAAAAATAATTTTTTACTGTCGCAAATTTTAAATACGCCAGGGATTGCCTATTCTATAGTAAATTTTTCAAAAACTAATTTTTTACTGTCGAAAATTTTAATTACGCCAGGGATTGCCTTTTCTATAGTAAATTTTTCACAAATTAATTTTTTACTGACGCAAATTTTAATTGCGCCAGGAATTGCCTTTTCTATAGTAAATGATTCAAAAAATAATTTTTTGCTGTCGCAAATTTTAATTGCGGCAGGGATTGTCTTTTCTATAGTAAATTTTTCAAAAAATAATTTTTTACTGTCGCAAATTTTAATTTCGCCAGGGATTGCCTTTTCTATAGTAAATTTTTCAAAAATTAATTTTTTGCTGTCGCAAATTTTAATTTCGCCAGGGATTCTCTTCTATAGTAAATTTTTCAGAATTTAATTTTATACTGTCGCAAATTTTAATTGCGCCGGGGATTGCCTTTTCTATAGTAAATTTTTCAAAAATTAATTTTTTACTGTCGCAAATTTTAATTGCGCCAGGGATTGCCTTTTCTACAGTAAATTTTTCAAAAAATAATTTTTTACTGTCGCAAATTTTAACTACGCCAGGGATTGTCTTTTCTATAGTAATTTTTTCAAAAAATAATTTTTTACTGTCGCAAATTTTAATTACGCCAGGGATTGCCTTTTCTATAGTAAATTTTCAAAAATTAATTTTATACTGTCGCAAATTTTAATTACGCCAGAGATTGCCTTTTCTATAGTAAATTTTTCAAAAATTAATTTTTTCTGTCGCAAATTTTAATTGCGCCAGGGATTGTCTTTTCTATAGTAAATTTTTCAAAAAATAATTTTTTACTGTCGCAAATTTTAATTACGCCAGGCATTGCCTTTCCTATAGTAAATTTTTCAAAAATTAATTTTATACTGTCGCAAATTTTAATTACGCCAGAAATTGCCTTTTCTATAGTAAATTTTTCAAAAAAATAATTTTATACTGTTGCAAATTTTAATTGCGCCAGGGATTGCCTTTTCTATAGTAAATTTTCAAAAAATTATTTTTTACTGTCGCAAATTTTAATTACGCCAGGGATTGCCTTTTCTATAGTAAATTATTCAAAAAATAATTTTTTACTGTCGCAAATTTTAAATACGCCAGGGATTGCCTTTTCTATAGAAAATTTTTCAAATTTAATTTTATACTGTCGCAAATTTTAAATACGCCAGGGATTGCCTTTTCTATAGTAAATTATTCAAAAAATAATTTTTTACTGTCGCAAATTTTAAATACGCCAGGGATTGCCTTTTCTACAGTAAATTTTTCAAAAAATAATTTTTTACTTACGCAAATTTTAAATACGCCAGGGATTGCCTTTTCTACAGTAAATTTTTCAAAAAATAATTTTTACTGTCGCAAATTTTAAATACGCCAGGGATTGCCTTTTCTACAGTAAATTTTTCAAAAAATAATTTTCTACTGTCGCAAATTTTAATTGCGCCAGGGATTGCCTTTTCTATAGTAAATTTTTCAAAAAATAATTTTATACTGTCGTAAATTTTAATTGCGCCAGGGATAGCCTTTTCTATAGTAAATTATTCAAAAAATAATTTTTTACTGTCGTAAATTTTAATTACGCCAGGGATTGCCTTTTCCATAGTAAATTTTTCAAAAATAAATTTTTTACTGTCGCAAATTTTAATTGCGCCAGGGATTGCCTTTTCTATAGTAGATTTTTCAAAAACTATTTTTTTACTGTCGCAAGTTTTAATTGCGCCAGGGATTGCCTTTTCTATAGTAAATTTTTGAAAAATTAATTTTTTACTGTCGCAAATTTTAATTGCGCCAGGGATTGCCTTTTCTACAGTAAATTTTTCAAAAATAATTCTTTACTGTCGCAAATTTTAATTACGCCAGGGATTGTCTTTTCTATAGTAAATTATTCAAAAAATAATTTTTTACTGTCGCAAATTTTAATTACGCCAGGGATTGCCTTTTCTACAGTAAATTTTTCAAAACTAATTTTTTACTGTCGCTAATTTAAATTACGCCAGGGATTGCCTTTTCTACAGTAAATTTTTCAAAAAATAATTTTTTACTGTCGCAAATTTTAAATACGCCAGGGATTGCCTTTTCTATAGTAAATTTTTCAAAAATAATTTTCTACTGTCGCAAATTTTAAATACGCCAGGGATTGCCTTTTCTATAGTAAATTTTTCAAAAATTAATTTTTTACTGTCGCAAATTTTAAATACGCCTGGGATTGCCTTTCCTATAGTAAATTTTGCAAAAAATAATTTTCTACTGTCGCAAATTTTAAATACGCCAGCGATTGCCTTTTCTACAGTAAATTTTTCAAAAATTAATTTTCTACTGTCGCAAATTTTAATTACGCCAGGGATTGCCTTTTCTACAGTAAATTTTTCAAAAAATAATTTTTGCTGTCGCAAATTTTAAATACGCCAGGGATTGCCTTTTCTATAGTAAATTTTTCAAAAAATAATTTTCTATTGTCGCAAATTTTAATTGCGCCAGGGATTGCCTTTTCTACAGTAAATTATTCAAAAAATAATTTTTTACTGTCGCAAATTTTAATTGCGCCAGGGATTGCCTTTTCTACAGTAAATTATTCAAAAAATAATTTTTTAATGTCGCAAATTTTAAATACGCCAGGGATTGCCTTTTTTATAGTAAATTTTTCAAAAAATAATTTTTTACTGTCGATAATTTTAATTACGCCAGGGATTGCCTTTTCTCTAGTAAATTTTCCAAAATTTAATTTTATACTGTCGCAAATTTTAATTGCGTCAGGGATTGCCTTTTCTACAGTAAATTATTCAAAAAATAATTTTTACTGTGCAAATTTTAAATACGCCAGGGATCGCCTTTTCTATAGTAAATTTTGCAAAAAATAATTTTCTACTGTCGCAAATTTTAAATACGCCACCGATTGCCTTTTCTACAGTAAATTTTTCAAAAATTAATTTTTTCATTGTCGCAAATTTTAATTACGCCAGGGATTGCCTTTTCTACAGTAAATTTTTCAAAAAATAATTTTTTACTGTCGCAAATTTTAAATACGCCAGGGATTGCCTTTTCTATAGTAAATTTTTCAAAAAATAATTTTCTACTGTCGCAAATTTTAATTGCGCCAGGGATTGCCTTTTCTACAGTAAATTATTAAAAAATAATTTTTTACTGTCGCAAATTTTAATTGCGCCAGGGATTGCCTTTTCTACAGTAAATTATTCAAAAAATAATTTTTTACTGTCGCAAATTTTAAATACGCCAGGGATTGCCTTTTTTATAGTAAATTTTTCAAAACTAATTTTTTACTGTCGATAATTTTAATTACGCCAGGGATTGCCTTTTCTATAGTAAATTATTCAAAAAATAATTTTTTACTGTCGCAAATTTTAAATACGCCAGGGATTGCCTTTTCTATAGTAAATTTTTCAAAAAATAATTTTCTACTGTCGCAAATTTTAATTGCGCCAGGGATTGCCTTTTATACAGTAAATTTTTCAAAAAATTATTTTTTGCTGTGGCAAATTTTAATTACGCCAGGGATTGCCTTTTCTATAGTAAATTTTGCAAAAAATAATTTTTTACTGTCGCAAATTTTAACTACGCCAGGGATTGCCTTTTCTACAGTAAATTTTTCAAAAATAATTTTTTAATGTCGAAAATTTTAATTACGCCAGGGATTGCCTTTTCTCTAGTAAATCTTTCAAAATTTAATTTTTTACTGTCGCAAATTTTAACTACGCCAGGGATTGCCTTTTCTACAGTAAATTTTTCAAAAAATAATTTTTTACTGTCGCAAATTTTAAATACGCCACGGATTGCCTTTTCTATAGTAAATTTTTCAAAAAATAATTTTCTACTGTCGCAAATTTTAATTGCGCCAGGGATTGCCTTTTCTACAGTAAATTATTAAAAAAATAATTTTTTTACTGTCGCAAATTTTAATTGCGTCAGGGATTGCCTTTTCTACAGTAAATTATTCAAAAATAATTTTTTACTGTCGCAAATTTTAAATACGCCAGGGATTGACTTTTTTATAGTAAATTTTTCAAAAACTAATTTTTTACTGTCGATAATTTTAATCACGCCAGGGATTGCCTTTTCTATAGTAAATTTTTAAAAAATAATTTTCTACTGTCGCAAATTTTAATTGCGCCAGGGATTGCCTTTTCTACAGTAAATTATTCAAAAAATAATTTTTTACTGTCGCGAATTTTAAATACGCCAGGGATTGCCTTTTCTATAGTAAATTTTGCAAAATTAATTTTTTACTGTCGCAAATTTTAAATCCGTCAGGGATTGCCTTTTCTATAGTAAATTATTCAAAAAATAATTTTTTACTGTCGCAAATTTTAATTACGCCAAGGATTCATTGCCTTTTCTATAGTAAATTTTTCAAAAATTAATTTTTTACTGTCGCAAATTTTAATTGCGTCAGGGATTGCCATTTCTATAGTAAATTTTTCAAAAAATAATTTTATACTGTCGCAAATTTTAATTACGCCAGGGATTGCCTTTTCTATAGTAAATTTTTCACAAAATAATTTTTTTACTGTCGCAAATTTTAATTGCGCCAGGGATTGCCTTTTCTATAGTAAATTTTTGAAAAATTAATTTTTTACTGTCGCAAATTTTAATTGCGCCAGGGATTGCCTTTTCTACAGTAAATTTTTCAAAAAATAATTCTTTACTGTCGCAAATTTTAATTACGCCAGGGATTGTCTTTTCTATAGTAAATTATTCAAAAAATAATTTTTTACTGTCGCAAATTTTAATTACGCCAGGGATTGCCTTTTCTACAGTAAATTTTTCAAAAACTAATTTTTTACTGTCGCTAATTTAAATTACGCCAGGGATTGCCTTTTCTACAGTAAATTTTTCAAAAAATAATTTTTTACTGTCGCAAATTTTAAATACGCCAGGGATTGCCTTTTCTATAGTAAATTTTTCAAAAAATAATTTTCTACTGTCGCAAATTTTAAATACGCCAGGGATTGCCTTTTCTATAGTAAATTTTTCAAAAATTAATTTTTTACTGTCGCAAATTTTAAATACGCCTGGGATTGCCTTTTCTATAGTAAATTTTGCAAAAAATAATTTTCTACTGTCGCAAATTTTAAATACGCCAGCGATTGCCTTTTCTACAGTAAATTTTTCAAAAATTAATTTTTTACTGTCGCAAATTTAATTACGCCAGGGATTGCCTTTTCTACAGTAAATTTTTCAAAAAATAATTTTTGCTGTCGCAAATTTTAAATACGCCAGGGATTGCCTTTTCTATAGTAAATTTTTCAAAAAATAATTTTCTATTGTCGCAAATTTTAATTGCGCCAGGGATTGCCTTTTCTACAGTAAATTATTCAAAAAATAATTTTTTACTGTCGCAAATTTTAATTGCGCCAGGGATTGCCTTTTCTACAGTAAATTATTCAAAAAATAATTTTTTAATGTCGCAAATTTTAAATACGCCAGGGATTGCCTTTTTTATAGTAAATTTTTCAAAAAATAATTTTTTACTGTCGATAATTTTAATTACGCCAGGGATTGCCTTTTCTCTAGTAAATTTTCCAAAATTTAATTTTATACTGTCGCAAATTTTAATTGCGTCAGGGATTGCCTTTTCTACAGTAAATTATTCAAAAATAATTTTTTACTGTGCAAATTTTAAATACGCCAGGGATCGCCTTTTCTATAGTAAATTTTGCAAAAAATAATTTTCTACTGTCGCAAATTTTAAATACGCCACCGATTGCCTTTTCTACAGTAAATTTTTCAAAATTAATTTTTTATTGTCGCAAATTTTAATTACGCCAGGGATTGCCTTTTCTACAGTAAATTTTTCAAAAAATAATTTTTTATTGTCGCAAATTTTAAATACGCCAGGGATTGCCTTTTCTATAGTAAATTTTTCAAAAAATAATTTTTCTACTGTCGCAAATTTTAATTGCGCCAGGGATTGCCTTTTCTACAGTAAATTATTAAAAAAATAATTTTTTACTGTCGCAAATTTTAATTGCGCCAGGGATTGCCTTTTCTACAGTAAATTATTCAAAAAATAATTTTTTACTGTCGCAAATTTTAAATACGCCAGGGATTGCCTTTTTTATAGTAAATTTTTCAAAAACTAATTTTTTACTGTCGATAATTTTAATTACGCCAGGGATTGCCTTTTCTATAGTAAATTATTCAAAAAATAATTTTTTACTGTCGCAAATTTTAAATACGCCAGGGATTGCCTTTTCTATAGTAAATTTTTCAAAAAATAATTTTCTACTGTCGCAAATTTTAATTGCGCCAGGGATTGCCTTTTATACAGTAAATTTTTCAAAAAATTATTTTTTGCTGTGGCAAATTTTAATTACGCCAGGGATTGCCTTTTCTATAGTAAATTTTGCAAAAAATAATTTTTTACTGTCGCAAATTTTAACTACGCCAGGGATTGCCTTTTCTACAGTAAATTTTTCAAAAAATAATTTTTTAATGTCGAAAATTTTAATTACGCCAGGGATTGCCTTTTCTCTAGTAAATTTTTCAAAATTTAATTTTTTACTGTCGCAAATTTTAATTGCGTCAGGGATTGCCTTTTCTACAGTAAATTATTCAAAAAATAATTTTTTACTGTCGCAAATTTTAAATACGCCAGGGATTGACTTTTTTATAGTAAATTTTTCAAAAACTAATTTTTTTACTGTCGATAATTTTAATCACGCCAGGGATTGCCTTTTCTATAGTAAATTTTTAAAAAAATAATTTTCTACTGTCGCAAATTTTAATTGCGCCAGGGATTGCCTTTTCTACAGTAAATTATTCAAAAAATAATTTTTTACTGTCGCGAATTTTAAATACGCCAGGGATTGCCTTTTCTATAGTAAATTTTGCAAAAATTAATTTTTTACTGTCGCAAATTTTAAATCCGTCAGGGATTGCCTTTTCTATAGTAAATTATTCAAAAAATAATTTTTTACTGTCGCAAATTTTAATTACGCCAAGGATTGATTGCCTTTTCTATAGTAAATTTTTCAAAAATTAATTTTTTACTGTCGCAAATTTTAATTGCGTCAGGGATTGCCATTTCTATAGTAAATTTTTCAAAAAATAATTTTATACTGTCGCAAATTTTAATTACGCCAGGGATTGCCTTTTCTATAGTAAATTTTTCACAAAATAATTTTTTTACTGTCGCAAATTTTACTTACGCCAGGGATTGCCTTTTCTATAGTAAATTTTTCAAAAAATAATTTTTTACTGTCGCAAATTTTAATTTCGCCAGGTATTGCTTTTTCTACAGTAAATTTTTCAAAAAATAATTTTTTACTGTCGCAAATTTTAATTACGCCAGGGATTTCCTTTTCTATAGTAAATTTTTCAAAAAATAATTTTTTACTGTCGAAAATTTTAATTACGCCAGGGATTGCCTTTTCTATAGTAAATTTTTCAAAATTTAATTTTATACTGTCGCAAATTTTAATTGCGCCAGGGATTGCCTTTTCTACAGTAAATTATTCAAAAAATAATTTTTTACTGTCGCAAATTTTAAATACGCTAGGGATTGCCTTTTCTATAGTAAATTTTGCAAAAAATAATTTTCTACTGTCGCAAATTTTAAATACTCCAGCGATTGCCTTTTCTACAGTAAGTTTTTCAAAAATTAATTTTTTACTGTCGCAAATTTTAATTACGCCAGGGATTGCCTTTTGTACAGTAAATTTTTCAAAAAATAATTTTTTACTGTCGCAAATTTTAAATACGCCAGGGATTGCCTTTTCTATAGTAAATTTTTCAAAAAATAATTTTCTACTGTCGCAAATTTTAATTGCGCCAGGGATTGCCTTTTCTACAGTAAATTTTTCAAAATTAATAATTTTACTGTCGCAAATTTTAATTGCGCCAGGGATTGCCTTTTCTATAGTAAATTTTTCAAAAATTAATTTTTTGCTGTCGCAAATTTTAATTTCGCCAGGGATTGCCTCTTCTATAGTAAATTTTTCAAATTTAATTTTATACTGTCGCAAATTTTAATTGCGCCAGGGATTGCCTTTTCTATAGTAAATTTTTCAAAAATTAATTTTTTCTGTCGCAAATTTTAGTTGCGCCAGGGATTGTCTTTTCTATAGTAAATTTTTCAAAAAATAATTTTTTACTGTCGCAAATTTTAATTACGCCAGGAATTGCCTTTCCTATAGTAAATTTTTCAAAAATTAATTTTATACTGTCGCAAATTTTAACTACGCCAGAGATTGCCTTTTCTATAGTAAATTTTTCAAAAAAATAATTTTATACTGTTGCAAATTTTAATTGCGCCAGGGATTGCCTTTTCTATAGTAAATTTTTCAAAAAATAATTTTTTACTGTCGCAAATTTTAATTACGCCAGGGATTGCCTTTTCTATAGTAAATTATTCAAAAAAAAATGTTTGCTGTCGCAAATTTTAAATGCGCCAGGGATTGCCTTTTCTATAGTAAATTTTTCAAAAAATAATTTTCTACTGTCGCAAATTTTAATTGCGCCAGGTATTGCCTTTTCTATAGAAAATTTTTCAAAATTTAATTTTATACTGTCGCAAATTTTAAATACGCCAGGGATTGCCTTTTCTATAGTAAATTATTCAAAAAATAATTTTTTACTGTCGCAAATTTTAAATACGCCAGGGTTTGCCTTTTCTACAGTAAATTTTTCAAAAAATATTTTTTTACTGTCGCAAATTTTAATTACGCCAGGGATTGCCTTTTCTACAGTAAATTTTTCAAAAAAAAATTTTTTACTGTCGCAAATTTTAAATACGCCAGGGATTGCCTTTTCTACAGTAAAGTTTTCAAAAACTAATTTTTTAATGTCGCAAATTTTAATTACGCCAGGGATTGCCTTTTCTATAGTCAATTTTTCAAAAATTAATTTTTTACTGTCGCAAATTTTAATTACGCCAGGGATTGCCTTTTCTATAGTAAATTTTACAAAAAATAATTTTTTACTGTCGCAAATTTTAAATACGCCAGGGATTGCCTTTTCTACAGTAAATCTTTCAAAAAATAATTTTCTACTGTCGCGAATTTTAATTGCGCCAGGGATTGCCTTTTCTATAGTAAATTTTTCAAAAAATAATTTTTTACTGTCGCAAGTTTTAATTGCGCCAGGGATTGACTTTTCTACAGTAAATTTTTCAAAAAATTATTTTTTACTGTCGCAAATTTTACTTACGCCAGGGATTGCCTTTCTATAGTAAAATTTGCAAAAAATAATTTTTTAATGTCGCAAATTTTAAATACGCCAGGGATTGCCTTTTCTATAGTAAATTTTTCAAAAAAGAATTTTTTACTCTCGCAAATTTTAAATACGCCAGGGATTGCCTTTTCTACAGTAAATTTTTCAAAAAATAATTTTCTACTGTCGCAAATTTTAATTGCGCCAGGGATTGCCTTTTCTATAGTAAATGTTTCAAAAAATAATTTTATACTGTCGCAAATTTTAATTGCGCCAGGGATTGCTTTTCTATAGTAAATTATTCAAAAAATAATTTTTTACTGTCGCAAATTTATAATTACCCCAGGGATTGCCTTTTCTGTAGTAAATTTTTCAAAAATTAATTTTTTACTGTCGCAAATTTTAATTGCGCCAGTGATTGCCTTTCCTATAGTAAATTTTTCAAAAACTATTTTTTTTACTGTCGCAAGTTTTAATTACGCCAGGGATTGCCTTTTCTACAGTAAATTTTTCAAAAACTAATTTTTTACTGTCGCAAATTTTAATTACGCCAGGGATTGCCTTTTCTATAGTAAATTTTTCAAAAAAATAATTTTTTACTCTCGCAAGTTTTAATTGCGCCAGGGATTGCCTTTTCTACAGTAAATTTTTCAAAAAATAATTTTTTACTGTCGCAAATTTTAATTACGCCAGGGATTGCCTTTTCTATAGTAAATTATTCAAAAACTAATTTTTAACTGTCGCAAGTTTTAATTACGCCAGGGATTGCCTTTTCTAAGTAAATATTTCACAAATTAATTTTTTAGTGTAGCAAATTTTAAATACGCCAGGGATTGCCTTTTCTATAGTAATTTTTTCAAAAAATAATTTTTTACTGTCGCAAATTTTAAATACGCCAGGGATTGCCTTTTCTACAGTAAATTTTCCAAAAAATAATTTTCTACTGTCGCAAATTTTAACTGCGCCAGGGATTGCCTTTTCTATAGTAAAATTTTCAAAAACTAATTTTTTACTGTCGCAAATTTTAATTGCGCCAGGGATTGCCTTTTCTATAGTATACTTTTCAAAAAATAATTTTATACTGTCGCAAATTTTAATTACGCCAGGGATTGCCTTTTTTATAGTAAATTTTTTCTAAAATTAATTTTTTACTGTTGCAAATTTTAATTGCGCCAGGGATTGCCTTTTGTATAGTAAATTTTTCAAAAACTATTTTTTTACTGTCGCAAATTTTAATTACGCCAGGGATTGCCTTTTCTACAGTAAATTTTTCAAAAACTAATTATTTACTGTCGCAAATTTTAATAACGCCAGGGATTGCCTTTTCTACAGTAAATTTTTCAAAAAATAATTTTCTACTGTCGCAAATTTTAATTGCGCCAGGGTTTGCCTTTTCTATAGTAAATTTTTCAAAAAATAATTTTTTACTGTCGCAAGTTTTAACTGCGCCAGGGATTGCCTTTTCTACAGTAAATTTTCAAAAATTATTTTTACTGCAGCAAATTTTAATACGCCAGGGATTGCCTTTTATATAGTAAATTTTCAAAAAATAATTTTTTACTGTCGCAAATTTTAAAAACGCAAGGTATTGCCTTTTCTACAGTAAACGTTTCAAAAAATAATTTTTTACTGTAGCAAATTTTTAAATACGCCCGGGATTGCCTTTTTCTATAGTAAATTTTTCAAAAAATAATTTTTTACTGTCGCAAATTTTAAATAAGCTAGGGATTGCCTTTTCTACAGTAAATTTTTCAAAAAATAATTTTCTACTGTCGCAAATTTTAATTGCGCCAGGGATTGCCTTTTCTATAGTAAATTTTTCAAAAAATAATTTTTTACTGTCGCAAGTTTTAATTGCGCCAGGGATTGCCTTTTCTACAGTAAATTTTTCAAAAAATAATTTTTTACTGTCGCAAATTTTAATTACGCCAGGGATTGCCTTTTCTATAGTAAATTTTGAAAAAAATAATTTTTTAATGTCGCAAATTTTAAATACGCCAGGGATTGCCTTTTCTATAGTAAATTTTTCAAAAAATTATTTTCTACTGTCGCAAATTTTAATTGCGCCAGGGATTGCCTTTTCTATAGTAAATTTTTCAAAAAATAATTTTTTACTGTCGCAAATTTTAAATACGCCAGGGATTGCCTTTTCTACAGTAAATTTTTCAAAAAATAATTTTCTACTGTCGCAAATTTTAATTGCGCCAGGGATTGCCTTTTCTATACTAAATTTTTCAAAAAATAATTTTATACTGTCGCAAATTTTAATTGCGCCAGGGATTGCCTTTTGTATAGTAAATTTTTCAAAAATTAATTTTTTACTGTCGCAAATTTGAATTGCGCCAGGGATTGCCTTTTCTATAGTAAATTTTTCAAAAACTATTTTTTACTGTCGCAAGTTTTAATTACGCCAGGGATTGCCTTTTCTACAGTAAATTTTTCAAAAATTAATTATTTACTGTCGCAAATTTTAATTACGCCAGGGATTGCCTTTTCTAAATAATTTTTTACTGTGGCAAATTTTAATTGCGCCAGGGATTGCCTTTTCTACAGTAAATTATTCAAAAAATAATTTTTTACTGTCGCAAATTTTAAATACGCCAGGGATTGCCTTTTCTATAGTAAATTTTTCAAAAATTAATTTTTTACTGTCGCAAATTTTAATTGCGCCAGGGTTGCCTTTTCTATAGTAAATTTTTCAAAAACTATTTTTTTACTGTCGCAAATTTTAATTACGCCAAGGATTGCCTTTTCTATAGTAAATTTTTCAAAAACTAATTATTTACTGTCGCAAATTTTAATTACGCCAGGGATTGCCTTTTCTACAGTAGATTTTTCAAAAAATAATTTTCTACTGTCGCAAATTTTAATTGCGCCAGGGTTTGCCTTTTCTATAGTAAATTTTTCAAAAAATAATTTTTTACTGTCGCAAGTTTTAACTGCGCCAGGGATTGCCTTTTCTACAGTAAATTTTTCAAAAAAATAATTTTTTACTGCAGCAAATTTTAAATACGCCAGGGATTGCCTTTTATACAGTAAATTTTTCAAAAAATAATTTTTTACTGTCGCAAATTTTAAATACGCCAGGTTTTGCCTTTTCTACAGTAAATTTTTCAAAAAATAATTTTTTACTGTAGCAAATTTTAAATACGCCAGGGATTGCCTTTTCTATAGTAAATTTTTCAAAAAATAATTTTTTACTGTCGCAAATTTTAAATAAGCCAGGGATTGCCTTTTCTACAGTAAATTTTTCAAAAAATAATTTTCTACTGTCGCAAATTTTAATTGCGCCAAGGATTGCCTTTTCTATAGTAAATTTTTCAAAAAATAATTTTTTACTGTCGCAAGTTTTAATTGCGCCAGGGATTGCCTTTTCTACAGTAAATTTTTCAAAAAATAATTTTTTACTGTCGCAAATTTTAATTACGCCAGCGATTGCCTTTTCTATAGTAAATTTTGAAAAAAATAATTTTTTAATGTCGCAAATTTTAAATACGCCAGGAATTGCCTTTTCTATAGTAAATTTTTCAAAAAATTATTTTCTACTGTCGCAAATTTTAATTGCGCCAGGGATTGCCTTTTCTATAGTAAATTTTTCAAAAAATAATTTTTTACTGTCGCAAATTTTAAATACGCCAGGGATTGCCTTTTCTACAGTAAATTTATCAAAAAATAATTTTCTACTGTCGCAAATTTTAATGGCGCCAGGGATTGCCATTTCTATACTAAATTTTTCAAAAAATAATTGTATACTGTCGCAAATTTTAATTGCGCCAGGGATTGCCTTTTGTATAGTAAATTTTTCAAAAATTAATTTTTTACTGTCGCAAATTTTAATTGCGCCAGGGATTGCCTTTTCTATAGTAAATTTTTCCAAAACTATTTTTTTACTGCCGCAAATTTTAATTACGCCAGGGATTGCCTTTTCTACAGTAAATTTTTCAAAAATTAATTATTTACTGTCGCAAATTTTAATTACGCCAAGGATTGCCTTTTCTACAGTAAATTTTTCAAAAATTAATTTTTTACTGTCGCAAATTTTAAATACGCCAGGGATCGCCTTTTCTATAGTAAATTTTGCAAAAAATAATTTTCTACTGTCGCAAATTTTAAATACGCCACCGATTGCCTTTTCTACAGTAAATTTTTCAAAAATTAATTTTTTACTGTCGCAAATTTTAATTACGCCAGGGATTGCCTTTTCTACAGTAAATTTTTCAAAAAATAATTTTTTACTGTCGCAAATTTTAAATACGCCAGGGATTGCCTTTTCTATAGTAAATTTTTCAAAAAATAATTTTCTACTGTCGCAAATTTTAATTGCGCCAGGGATTGCCTTTTCTACAGTAAATTATTAAAAAAATAATTTTTTACTGTCGCAAATTTTAATTGCGCCAGGGATTGCCTTTTCTACAGTAAATTATTCAAAAAATAATTTTTTACTGTCGCAAATTTTAAATACGCCAGGTATTGCCTTTTTTATAGTAAATTTTTCAAAAACTAATTTTTTACTGTCGATAATTTTAATTACGCCAAGGATTGCCTTTTCTATAGTAAATTATTCAAAAAATAATTTTTTACTGTCGCAAATTTTAAATACGCCAGGGATTGCCTATTCTATAGTAAATTTTTCAAAAAAATAATTTTCTACTGTCGCAAATTTTAATTGCGCCAGGGATTGCCTTTTATACAGTAAATTTTTCAAAAAATTATTTTTTGCTGTGGCAAATTTTAATTACGCCAGGGATTGCCTTTTCTATAGTAAATTTTGCAAAAAATAATTTTTTACTGTCGCAAATTTTAACTACGCCAGGGATTGCCTTTTCTACAGTAAATTTTTCAAAAAATATTTTTTTAATGTCGAAAATTTTAATTACGCCAGGGATTGCCTTTTCTCTAGTAAATTTTTCAAAATTTAATTTTTTACTGTCGCAAATTTTAACTACGCCAGGGATTGCCTTTTCTACAGTAAATTTTTCAAAAAATAATTTTTTACTGTCGCAAATTTTAAATACGCCACGGATTGCCTTTTCTATAGTAAATTTTTCAAAAAATAAATTTTCTACTGTCGCAAATTTTAATTGCGCCAGGGATTGCCTTTTCTACAGTAAATTATTAAAAAAATAATTTTTTACTGTAGCAAATTTTAATTGCGTCAGGGATTGCCTTTTCTACAGTAAATTATTCAAAAAATAATTTTTTACTGTCGCAAATTTTAAATACGCCAGGGATTGACTTTTTTATAGTAAATTTTTTCAAAAACTAATTTTTTACTGTCGATAATTTTAATCACGCCAGGGATTGCCTTTTCTATAGTAAATTTTTCAAAAAATAATTTTCTACTGTCGCAAATTTTAATTGCGCCAGGGATTGCCTTTTCTACAGTAAATTATTCAAAAAATAATTTTTTTACTGTCGAGAATTTTAAATACGCCAGGGATTGCCTTTTCTATAGTAAATTTTGCAAAAATTTATTTTTTACTGTCGCAAATTTTAAATCCGTCAGGGATTGCCTTTTCTATAGTAAATTATTCAAAAAATAATTTTTTACTGTCGCAAATTTTAATTACGCCAAGGATTGCCTTTTCTATAGTAAATTTTTCAAAAATTAATTTTTTACTGTCGCAAATTTTAATTGCGTCAGGGATTGCCATTTCTATAGTAAATTTTTCAAAAAATAATTTTATACTGTCGCAAATTTTAATTACGCCAGGGATTGCCTTTTCTATAGTAAATTTTTCACAAAATAATTTTTTTACTGTCGCAAATTTTAATTACGCCAGGGATTGCCTTTTCTATAGTAAATTTTTCAAAAAATAATTTTTTACTGTCGCAAATTTTAATTCGCCAGGTATTGCTTTTTCTACAGTAAATTTTTCAAAAAATAATTTTTTACTGTCGCAAATTTTAATTACGCCAGGGATTGCCTTTTCTATAGTAAATTTTTCAAAAAATAATTTTTTACTGTCGAAAATTTTAATTACGCCAGGGATTGCCTTTTCTACAGTAAATTTTTCAAAATTTAATTTTATACTGTCGCAAATTTTAATTGCGCCAGGGATTGCCTTTTCTACAGTAAATTATTCAAAAAATAATTTTTTACTGTCGCAAATTTTAAATACGCTAAGGATTGCCTTTTCTATAGTAAATTTTGCAAAAAATAATTTTCTACTGTCGCAAATTTTAAATACTCCAGCGATTGCCTTTTCTACAGTAAGTTTTTCAAAAATTAATTTTTTACTGTCGCAAATTTTAAATCCGTCAGGGATTGCCTTTTCTATAGTAAAATTATTCAAAAAAATAATTTTTTACTGTCGCAAATTTTAATTACGCCAAGGATTGCCTTTTCTATAGTAAATTTTTCAAAAATTAATTTTTTACTGTCGCAAATTTTAATTGCGTCAGGGATTGCCATTTCTATAGTAAATTTTTCAAAAATAATTTTATACTGTCGCAAATTTTAATTACGCCAGGGATTGCCTTTTGTACAGTAAATTTTTCAAAAAATAATTTTTTTACTGTCGCAAATTTTAAATACGCCAGGGATTGCCTTTTCTATAGTAAATTTTTCAAAAAATAATTTTCTACTGTCGCAAATTTTAATTGCGCCAGGGATTGCCTTTTCTACAGTAAATTTTTCAAAAATTAATTTTTTACTGTCGCAAATTTTAATTGCGCCAGGGATTGCCTTTTCTATAGTAAATTTTTCAAAAATTAATTTTTTGCTGTCGCAAATTTTAAATACGCCAGGGATTGCCTTTTCTATAGTAAATTTTTCAAAAAATAATTTTCTACTGTCGCAAATTTTAATTGCGCCAGGTATTGCCTTTTCTATAGAAAATTTTTCAAAATTTAATTTTATACTGTCGCAAATTTTAAATACGCCAGGCATTGCCTTTTCTATAGTAAATTATTCAAAAAATAATTTTTTACTGTCGCAAATTTTAAATACGCCAGGGATTGCCTTTTCTACAGTAAATTTTTCAAAAAATATTTTTTTACTGTCGCAAATTTTAATTACGCCAGGGATTGCCTTTTCTACAGTAAATTTTTCAAAAAATAATTTTTTACTGTCGCAAATTTTAAATACGCCAGGGATTGCCTTTTCTACAGTAAGGTTTTCAAAAATTAATTTTTTAATGTCGCAAATTTTAATTACGCCAGGATTGCCTTTTCTATAGTAAATTTTTCAAAAATTAATTTTTTACTGTCGCAAATTTTAATTACGCCAGGGATTGCCTTTTCTATAGTAAATTTTACAAAAAATAATTTTTTACTGTCGCAAATTTTAAATACGCCAGGGATTGCCTTTTCTACAGTAAATCTTTCAAAAAATAATTTTCTACTGTCGCGAATTTTAATTGCGCCAGGGATTGCCTTTTCTATAGTAAATTTTTCAAAAAATAATTTTTTACTGTCGCAAGTTTTAATTGCGCCAGGGATTGACTTTTCTACAGTAAATTTTTCAAAAAATTATTTTTTACTGTCGCAAATTTTACTTACGCCAGGGATTGCCTTTCTATAGTAAAATTTACAAAAAATAATTTTTTAATGTCGCAAATTTTAAATACGCCAGGGATTGCCTTTTCTACAGTAAATTTTTCAAAAAATAATTTTCTACTGTCGCAAATTTTAATTGCGCCAGGGATTGCCTTTTCTATATTAAATTTTTCAAAAAATAATTTTATACTGTCGCAAATTTTAATTGCGCCAGGGATTGCCTTTTCTATAGTAAATTATTCAAAAAATAATTTTTTACTGTCGCAAATTTTAATTACGCCAGGGATTGCCTTTTCTATAGTAAATTTTTCAAAAATTAATTTTTTACTGTCGCAAATTTTAATTGCGCCAGGGATTGCCTTTTCTATAGTAAATTTTTCAAAAACTATTTTTTTACTGTCGCAAGTTTTAATTACGCCAGGGATTGCCTTTTCTACAGTAAATTTTTCAAAAACTAATTTTTTACTGTCGCAAATTTTAATTACGCCAGGGATTGCTTTTCTATAGTAAATTTTTCAAAAAATAATTTTTTACTGTCGCAAGTTTTAATTGCACCAGGGATTGCCTTTTCTACAGTAAATTTTTCAAAAAATAATTTTTTACTGTCGCAAATTTTAATTACGCCAGGGATTGCCTTTTCTATAGTAAATTATTCAAAAACTAATTTTTAACTGTCGCAAGTTTTAATTACGCCAGGGATTGCCTTTTCTATAGTAAATTTTTCACAAATTAATTTTTTACTGTAGCAAATTTTAAATACGCCAGGATTGCCTTTTCTATAGTAAATTTTTCAAAAAATAATTTTTTACTGTCGCAAATTTTAAATACGCCAGGGATTGCCTTTCCTACAGTAAATTTTTCAAAAAATAATTTTCTAATGTCGCAAATTTTAATTGCGCCAGGGTTTGCCTTTTCTATAGTAAATTTTTCAAAAAATAATTTTTTACTGTCGCAAGTTTTAACTGCGCCAGGGATTGCCTTTTCTACAGTAAATTTTCTAAAAATTATTTTTACTGCAGCAAATATTAAATACGCCAGGGATTGCCTTTTATATAGTAAATTTTTCAAAAAATAATTTTTTACTGTCGCAAATTTTAAATACGCCAGGTATTGCCTTTTCTACAGTAAACTTTTCAAAAAATAATTTTTTACTGTAGCAAATTTTAAATACGACCGGGATTGCCTTTTCTATAGTAAATTTTTCAAAAAATAATTTTTACTGTCGCAAATTTTAAATAAGCCAGGGATTGCCTTTTCTACAGTAAATTTTTCAAAAAATAATTTTCTACTGTCGCAAATTTTAATTGCACCAGGGATTGCCTTTTCTATAGTAAATTTTTCAAAAAATAATTTTTTACTGTCGCAAGTTTTAATTGCGCCAGGGATTGCCTTTTCTACAGTAGATTTTTCAAAAAATAATTTTTTTACTGTCGCAAATTTTAATTACGCCAGGGATTGCCTTTTCTATAGTAAATTTTGAAAAAAATAATTTTTTAATGTCGCAAATTTTAAATAGGCCAGGGATTGCCTTTTCTATAGTAAATTTTTCAAAAAATTATTTTCTACTGTCGCAAATTTTAATTGCGCCAGGGATTGCCTTTTCTATAGTAAATTTTTCAAAAAATAATTTTTTACTGTCGCAAATTTAAATACGCCAGGGATTGCCTTTTCTACATTAAATTTTTCAAAAAATAATTTTCTACTGTCGCAAATTTTAATTGCGCCAGGGATTGCCTTTTCTATAGTAAATTTTTCAAAACTATTTTTTTACTGTCGCAAATTTTAATTACGCCAAGGATTGCCTTTTCTACAGTAAATTTTTCAAAAACTAATTATTTACTGTCGCAAATTTTAATTACGCCAGGGATTGCCTTTTCTAAATAATTTTTTACTGTGGCAAATTTTAATTGCGCCAGGGATTGCCTTTTCTACAGTAAATTATTCAAAAAATCATTTTTTACTGTCGCAAATTTTAAATACGCCAGGGATTGCTTTTTCTATAGTAAATTTTTCAAAAATTAATTTTTTACTGTCGCAAATTTTAATTGCGCCAGGGATTGCTTTTTCTATAGTAAATTTTTTCAAAAAACTATTTTTTTACTGTCGCAAATTTTAATTACGCCAAGGATTGCCTTTTCTACAGTAAATTTTTCAAAAACTAATTATTTACTGTCGCAAATTTTAATTACGCCAGGGATTGCCTTTTCTACAGTAGATTTTTCAAAAAATAATTTTCTACTGTCGCAAATTTTAATTGCGCCAGGGTTTGCCTTTTCTATAGTAAATTTTTCAAAAATAATTTTTTACTGTCGCAAGTTTTAACTGCGCCAGGGATTGCCTTTTCTACAGTAAATTTTTCAAAAAATAATTTTTTACTGCAGCAAATTTTAAATACGCCAGGGATTGCCTTTTATACAGTAAATTTTTCAAAAAATAATTTTTTACTGTCGCAAATTTTAAATACGCCAGGTATTGCCTTTTCTACAGTAAATTTTTCAAAAAATAATTTTTTACTGTAGCAAATTTTAAATACGCCAGGGATTGCCTTTTCTATAGTAAATTTTTCAAAAAATAATTTTTTACTGTCGCAAATTTTAAATAAGCCAGGGATTGCCTTTTCTGCAGTAAATTTTTCAAAAAATAATTTTCTACTGTCGCAAATTTTAATTGCGCCAAGGATTGCCTTTTCTATAGTAAATTTTTCAAAAATTAATTTTTTACTGTCGCAAATTTTAATTACGCCAGGGATTGCCTTTTCTATAGTAAATTTTACAAAAAAATAATTTTTTACTGTCGCAAATTTTAAATACGCCAGGGATTGCCTTTTCTACAGTAAATCTTTCAAAAAATAATTTTCTACTGTCGCGAATTTTAATTGCGCCAGGGATTGCCTTTTCTATAGTAAATTTTTCAAAAATAATTTTTTACTGTCGCAAGTTTTAATTGCGCCAGGGATTGACTTTTCTACAGTAAATTTTTCAAAAAATTATTTTTTACTGTCGCAAATTTTACTTACGCCAGGGATTGCCTTTCTATAGTAAAATTTACAAAAAATAATTTTTAATGTCGCAAATTTTAAATACGCCAGGGATTGCCTTTTCTACAGTAAATTTTTCAAAAAATAATTTTCTACTGTCGCAAATTTTAATTGCGCCAGGGATTGCCTTTTCTATATTAAATTTTTCAAAAAATAATTTTATACTGTCGCAAATTTTAATTGCGCCAGGGATTGCCTTTTCTATAGTAAATTATTCAAAAAATAATTTTTTACTGTCGCAAATTTTAATTACGCCAGGGATTGCCTTTTCTATAGTAAATTTTTCAAAAATTAATTTTTTTACTGTCGCAAATTTTAATTGCGCCAGGGATTGCCTTTTCTATAGTAAATTTTTCAAAAACTATTTTTTTACTGTCGCAAGTTTAATTACGCCAGGGATTGCCTTTTCTACAGTAAATTTTTCAAAAACTAATTTTTACTGTCGCAAATTTTAATTACGCCAGGATTGCTTTTCTATAGTAAATTTTTCAAAAAATAATTTTTTACTGTCGCAAGTTTTAATTGCACCAGGGATTGCCTTTTCTACAGTAAATTTTTCAAAAAATAATTTTTTACTGTCGCAAATTTTAATTACGCCAGGGATTGCCTTTTCTATAGTAAATTATTCAAAAACTAATTTTTAACTGTCGCAAGTTTTAATTACGCCAGGGATTGCCTTTTCTATAGTAAATTTTTCACAAATTAATTTTTTACTGTAGCAAATTTTAAATACGCCAGGGATTGCCTTTTCTATAGTAAATTTTTCAAAAAATAATTTTTTACTGTCGCAAATTTTAAATACGCAGGGATTGCCTTTCCTACAGTAAATTTTTCAAAAAATAATTTTCTAATGTCGCAAATTTTAATTGCGCCAGGGTTTGCCTTTTCTATAGTAAATTTTTCAAAAAATAATTTTTTACTGTCGCAAGTTTTAACTGCGCCAGGGATTGCCTTTTCTACAGTAAATTTTTCAAAAAATTATTTTTACTGCAGCAAATATTAAATACGCCAGGGATTGCCTTTTATATAGTAAATTTTTCAAAAAATAATTTTTTACTGTCGCAAATTTTAAATACG